>JAPZAG010002545.1:0-16259 GCA_027475135.1 Bactrocera correcta | reverse complement strand
AACTAATGATTTGAAGCATTTCGATATCGCCTGCTAAATGTGTATAAACAAGAAAATAGACTTTATACCTAAATATAAGATAACGGAATTCTTCTACATGCACTGCCGTTATGCCGCCATGGCTTTATATCAACTTCAATACGTTAAAGAATGTTAATTAACTTAAATATGATAAACTAATGATTTGAAGCATTTCGATATCGCCTGCTAAATGTGTATATACAAGAAAATCGACTTTATACTTAAATATAAGATAACGGAATTCTTCTACATGCACTGCCGTTATGCCGCCATGGCTTTTTGCTAACTTCAGTTCGTTAAAGAAGGTTTATTAACTTAAATATGTTAAACTAATGAGTTGAAGCATTTCGATATCGCTTGCTAAATGTGTATATACAACAAAATCGACTTAATACCTAAATATAACATAACGGAATTCTTTTAAATGCACTGCCGTTATGCCGTTAAGGCTTTATGTAGAATTCAGTAAGATAGAGAGGGTTAATTAACTTAAATATGTTAAACTAATGATTTGAAGCATTTCGATATCGATTGCTTAATATGTAAATACAAGAAAATCGGTTTTATACCAAAATAGAAGATTACGGAATTCTTCTAAATGAACTGCCGTAATACCGCCGTGGCTATATGCCAAATTCAGATCGTTAAAGAAGGTTTATTAACTTAAATATGTTAAGCTAATGAGTCGAAGCATTTCGATATCGCTTGCTAAATGTGTATATACAAGAAGATCGAATTTATACCTAAATATAAGATAACGGAATTCTTCTAAATGCACTGCCGTTATACCGTTAAGGCTTTATGTAGACTTCAGTAAGATAAAGAAGGTTAATTAACTTAAATATGTTAAACTAATGATTTGAAGCATTTCGTTATCGATTGTTTAATGTGTATATAAAAGAAAATCGACTTTATACCTAAATATAAGATTACGGAATTCTTCTAAATGCACTGCCGTTATCCCGCCATGGCTTTAAATCAACTTCAATACGTTAAAGAAGGTTAATTAATTTAAATATGTTAAACTAATGATTTGAAGCAATTCGGTATCGCTTGCTTAATGTGTATATACAAGAAAATTGACTTTATACCTAAATATAAGATTACGGAATTCTTCTAAATGCACTGCCGTTATCCCGTTAAGGCTTTATGTAGACTTCAGTAAGCTAAAAAATGTTTATTAACTTAATATGTTAAACTAATGAGTTGAAGCATCTCGATATCGATTGCTAATTGTGTATATACAACAAAATCGACTTTATACCTAAAAATAAGATTATGGAATTCTTCGAAATGCACTGCCGTTATACCGTTATGGCTTTATGTAAACTTCAGTAAGATTAAGAAGGTTAATTAACTTAAATATGTTAAACTAATGATTTGAAGCATTTCGTTATCAATTGCTAAATGTGTATATAAAAGAAAATCGACTTTATACCTAAATATAAGATTACGGAATTCTTCTAAATGCACTGCCGTTATCCCGCCATGGCTTTAAATCAACTTCAATACGTTAAAGAAGGTTAATTAACTTAAATATGTTAAACTAATGATTTGAAGCATTTCGATATCGATTGCTAAATGTGTATATAAAAGAAAATCGACTTTATACCTAAATATAAGATTACGGAATTCTTTTTAATGCACTGCCGTTATCCCGCCATGGTTTTAAATCAACTTCAATACGTTAAAGAAGGTTAATTAACTTAAATATGTTAAACTAATGATTTGAAGCATTTCGATATCGATTGCTAAATGTGTATATACAAGAAAATCGACTTTATACCTAAATATAAGATAATGGAATTCTTCTACATGCACTACCGTTATGCCGCCATGGATTTATGCCAACTTCACTTTTTTAAAGAAGGTTTATTAACTTAAATATGTTAAACAAATGATTTGAAGCATTTCGATATCGATTGCTAAATGTGTATATACAACAAAATCGACTTTATTCCTAAATATAAGATTACGAAATTCTTCCAAATGTACTCTCGTTATGCCGCCATGGCTTTATATCGACTTCAATACGTTAAAGAAGGTTAATTAACTTAAATATGTTAAACTAATGATTTGAAGCATTTCGATATCGATTGCTAGATGTGTATATACAAAAAAATCGACTTTATACCCAAATATAAGATTACGGAATTCTTCTAAATGCACTGTCGTTATGCCGCCATGGCTTAAAATCACTTTCATTACGTTAAAGAAGGTTAATTAACTTAAATATGTTAAACTAATGATTTGAAGCATTTCGATATCGATTGCTAGATGTGTATATACAAAAAAATCGACTTTATACCCAAATATAAGATTACGGAATTCTTCTAAATGCACTGTCGTTATGCCGCCATGGCTTAAAATCACTTTCATTACGTTAAAGAAGGTTAATTAACTTAAATATGTTAAACTAATGATTTGAAGCATTTCGATATCGATTGCTAAATGTGTATATACAACAAAATCGACTTTATACCTAAATATAAGATTTCGGAACTCTTCCAAATGCACAGCCGTTATGCCGTTAAAGCTTTTGTAGACTTCAGTAAGACAAAGAGGATTAATTAACTTAAATATTTTAAACTTATGATTTGAAGCAATTCGATATCGATTGCTAAATGTGTATATAAAAGAAAATCGACTTTATACCTAAATATAAGATTTCGGAATTCTTCTAAATGCACTGCCGTTATGCCGCCATGGCTTTATATCAACTTCAATACGTTAAAGAAGGTTAATTAACTTAAATATGTTAAACTAATGATTTGAAGCATTTCGATATCGCTTCCTAAATGTTTATATAAGTTACTATATTGCGCTCGAATGCTGCATTGCAACAACACAGCTTAGCGTATGTCATCACCACGCAACCTTTCGACAGTGGCGCTTAGCAACATCAACACCTCGCGCATATGTTTTCTAAGCTGTCCAACAACGGAACAGTCCGGCGCTTAAGAACACTGCGCAGGCAATTAACCTTACCTATGTGTTTGCCTAGCAACATCGCAACGACGCAGGATAGCGCGTAATTCTATCACCACAACAGCAACACCTCGCGCATGTGTATGCAGTCTAAGCCGCCCAGCAACAGCTCTCCCGTGTGCATAGGCTAGCCAAGCAGCCCGCCAAAAGCCCAACTCGGCGCACGAGTTCATCGCTTGCCTAACAACAACTTCACCATGCGCTTGGGTTAGTTAGGTAACCCAGCAACGGTATAATAAAGCACATAAGATCACTGCGCGCAACAATAACAACAACACCTGAAAACCATTAGACGAGAGGGTATTTAAGGCTGCGCTGTTAGCATAACAGGACAGTTCTTCGAGACAACTCATTAGTTAAACCTAACCTGCTTAACTGGCGCCCAACTTACGGGAACGAACATAAAAATAAATCCTTATATAAAGGATATAAAATCGTGCCCACAAATATTTAGCGATTTTAAGCAAAAAAAAATCTTTATAAAAACGTTTATAATATCCTTGAAAAAAAGAAGAACAAATGTGTTTGAAATTTGTGTGAGCTTAAATAAATTTTGCGGTAGACGTGAACAAAATTAATCACTTAAGGTTTGATAAAAAAAGGAGGAAAACCAAAATATTTTACAAAATAAATACTAGTGGATGAACTAAGTGAAAATTGGAGAAGACTGTGGATATTTAGAACTGCTCATTAAAAACAAAATAAAAAACGTTAAAAAAAATCTGAAAATAGCTATCTTGCAAAGTGTTAGTTAAATATCTAGTGATCAAAAAAGGAAGCTGAAAAAAGCAACAAAAATATTTGAAACTGAGTGAAAACGAAAAAGCGTGTAATAAACAGAAGAACTTATAATTAACCTTAAAAGTTGCAAAAATTAAGAAACTCTAAAAACAATATGGAATTTCAAAAAAGAACTCAAACCTCAATTTTGGGCATCAACGTATCATCGTACGAACATCCGTGGTTGCCGTAAAATTCCAGAGGTTTCGCAAACACGAATATTTATGACATTTAAGTGTAGATATATGTATGTATTTAACAATTTCTTGTATTTAGTAAAATTATTTCTTTAATAGTCAGCATACCGTTTGTAAGCTTATACAAAAAAATGGATCAAAGTACTGTTATGAGTTTAGTTGAATCGGCGGTAGAAGTAGTCCATCAACATTTCAATAGACAGATTGCGGATTTAACTCAGACAATTCAGAGCATTTTACCTCAAAAAATAGAGGTAGCCAGGCCTGTAACGATTGTCGAAGGTGTACAAAGTACCAATACCGATCTGAGTTTAATCAAATCTCTACCAGAATTTAGAGGTAAAATTTCAGAATATCCAGCATGGAGAGAAGCGGCGAAGTTCGCGTTAAGTTATTATAATGAAGGATCCGAGTCGTATTATATCGCGATGGGTATTTTACGCAACAAAATAACATCTGCAGCTAACGAAAATCTTAGTGCGTTTAACACGCCACTTAATTTTAACGCAATAATTTCTAGACTAGATCAATTATATGCAGATAAGCGACCCCTTCACATATTAGAAAATCAACTCAATACGTTGAGGCAGGGAAAAATGTCTATAAACGAGTATTATGACGCGGTTGATAGGCAACTTACACTGATAGTGAACAAAAATATTATGACATACAGTGGCAATGAGGGGCTCACCAATGCATTCAACGAGAAGGCAAGGGAAAATGCGTTGAGAGTCTTCATTTCTGACCTCAGACGTCCACTTTGTGACACTCTATTTTCAGCGAACCCATCAGACTTACCCAGCGCCCTTGCCGCAGCACAAGAGTTGCAGCACAATCGGGAAAGGTACCAATTTGCACATACATATGCGACTGGAAGATTGCCACCAGTTTATCCAACTACACCTTTTTCTTCCAATTTTACTAACACAGTCCTTCAACGGAATCAAACAATTCAAAATGGTTCAGTACAAAATTCCATCCCCATGGAGGTTGATGAGGGAAGCTCTTATTTCAGGAGATATCCACAGTTCAGAAACAACCCTGCCAACAAATATGCCATGTTTACGTTGATGACATCATAGTTTTCTCTTCTGATGAAAATTCACACTATAAACACGTTGATTCCATATAAAAAAAAAATTGAGGGAGCAGGAATGCGAGTGTCCTTAGAGAAAACCAAATTTTTAAAAGAGGAAGTCGAATTCTTAGGTTTCAGCGTCCCATACAAAGGTATCCGAACATGCCCCAGCAAAGTCGAGGCAATCCTAAATTATCAAGAGCCGAAATCATTGAGATCCTTACGTTCGTTTTTGGGTCTTTCCGGTTATTACCGCAGATTTATAAAGGACTATGCCCATATATCTAAACCCCTTACAAAATATTTAAGAGGTGAAAATGGCCATGTTAATAGTAGGCATTCTAAAAAAATTAATATATCACTCGACGAAGATGCAATCGCTGCCTTTAATAAGCTTAAGAGTATTTTGGCTTCAGAAGATGTCCTTCTTCAACATCCAGATTACACTAAGCCATTCGAAATAACCACAGATGCTTCTTCCGTCGCCTTAGGTGCTGTACTTTCCCAAAATGGTAAGCCGATAACAATGATATCTCGTACTTTATCTAAAACAGAGGAAAACTACGCCACGAACGAACGCGAGCTTCTGGCAATAGTTTGGGCCTTTCAAAAGTTAAGGCATTATTTGTACGGTATCAAAAACATTCACATTTACACGGACCATCAACCATTGACGTTTGCCATATCGGATAGAAATCCTAATTCAAAAATTAAAAGGTGGACTGCATTTATAAACTCGTTTGCACCAAAATACTTCTATAAACCTGGCAAAGAGAACAAAGTGGCCGACGCACTTTCACGCCAGTACATTCACAACCTTGACGACTCAATATCAACGGCTCACAGCGAGATTTCTCTTTCAAGGGGTAATAAAAAGCATCAAAAATCCTGTCAACCAATTTAAAGCCCAATTAGTACTCTTACCATCCGAAGTTAACAGCAAGTCTACGAAAATTTTATTTCAAAAACTCATTAGACATACCATAAATTTTAAAAGCGCAAAATTTCTTTTACAAACCATACGGGAAAAGATAAATCCAAACGTAGTTAATGGAATCTATTGTGAACTTGAGACTTTAGGCCGAGTACAATCATTACTTCTGTCAAACTTTCCAGGTGTAAAATTCGTGCACACCGAAAAATTAGTAATAGATCTGATCAAAAAAGAAGATCAAATCGAGGCTGCTACCATGGAACATAAAGAGCTCACCGCTCAATCCAAGAGAACTACAAACAATTGATTTCAGAATATTTTTTTCCAGAAATTAAGAAGACTTTAACAACAATAGCCAAGAATTGTAGAACATGTTTGGAAAACAAATACAATAGACACCCACCAAAAACAGAAGTAGGCAGAACACCAATACCAGAATATCCCGGACAAATCCTTCACATGGATATATTTTCTGTAGACAGATTTCATTTCTTTACCTGTATAGATAAATTTTCTAAATTCACAGTCACAATTCCGATCGATTCCAGATCAACAATTGATATAAAAAGTGCACTGCTAATCGTACTAAACAAGTTTAGAAAAACGAAGTTAATTGTTTCCGATAATGAAAAATCCTTTCATTCGAATACAGTAGTCAATTTGTTGAAAGACCCAAATTTGGAATCGAGCAATTTTTTATACCAACCTTGCATAGTTAAAGTAATGGCCAAATAGAGAGAACGCATTCTACCTTGGCAGAAATCGCACGATGTATAAAAGCGAACAAAACATAACGGATATTAAAGAATTAATCTTACTTGCAACGCATAAGTATAACAACTCAATACATTCGACCGTCGATGCCAAACCGATAGATATAATAAATAATTTTTCAAAAGATCACCTAGACTCAATTAAGGTAGCACTACATACTGCTCAAGAAAATATTATTAAAAAATCTAAAGTTGACCAAAGGACGTTTAAAGAAGGTGAAAAAGTTTACGTTCGCCGCAATAAACGACTTGGAAATAAATTAAATAAGATTTACGTTGAAAACGTCGTACAGAAGGATTTAGGAACAACCGTGTTAATAAATGGTAAAAAAGTACACAAAGATAATATACGCTGATGTTCACCATCACAAATCGACAAGTCAAATTGTTCATGAAAAATATTTCTGCAAGTTCTGTTTAAGGACTTTATACTTTTTTTTTAATTTTTCAAAGAATTCAACTACTTCTACCAACGATACTAGAAATTTATTTAATTAAAAGGAAATATTATTTAAGGTTAACTACAAAAATGAAAAACATGCTATGTAAAAATACAACAATCGCAAGTAAAATTATAAAAGAGCAAAATCATTTGATAAGGAAATTGCATTAATAATTTATGCTTATTTTGCTTAAAACTTAATAATTTTCATTTAATTCCTGAAGATGTTACTTAATTTTTTTGTGAAATACTTATCTTTGTTAAGTTACAAGCTACAAAAGTACGTATGTAAATGTACGGAAAATATCCAACAGAACATTATTTAAATTGTGTAGAAAAATTTAAATTTCTATGAGTTATAAGAACATAAGTAAATATTTCCAAGTCATTAGGTTAAGCAAAATTGAACTGATATGGTTGTATTAGTTTTTGCAAAAAAGTTAGTTTTGCTAAACAACATAAGGTACAAAATGGAAACCATACACGATTCGTAGTAAACGTACATATGTATACGGAAAACATCATTTTCAACAGAAAATTCTTAAAAAAAAAATTTCTCCCTAAATCACTAGGTTAAGTAATAACTGAATTTTTACTATTGTATTATATTTTTTTGTAAAATTTCTTATTTTGACTCGAACGATATAAGATTCAAAATGAACATGACATACTATTAATTGTGAACGTACATATGTATGTATGCGGAAAACGTAATTTTCAAATATATATTGCTTAAGAATTTTGTATAAAAATGTACATATATTTACATGCCAACGTTGTCAGAAAAATAACTTAATATTTATAAGTCAGTGGGTAAGCAGAAATTGGATTACATTATTACGTTAGTTAAAACAAAAAAACCCGTCGGATCAGGGACGTTCCGTATTTAAGAGGGGGAGGAGTTATTATATTGCGCTCGAATGCAGCATTGCAACAACACAGCTTAGCGTATGTCATCACCACGCAACCTTTCGACAGTGGCGCTTAGCAACATCAACACCTCGCGCATATGTTTTCTAAGCTGTCCAACAACGGAACAGTCCGGCGCTTAAGAACACTGCGCAGGCAAATAACCTTACCTATGTGTTTGCCTAGCAACATCGCAACGACGCAGGATAGCGCGTAATTCTATCACCACCCAACAACAGCAACACCTCGCGCAAATTATGTGTTGAGTCGCGGTGAACGGGTTTTTAAAAAAAGTCAAAAAAATCAAATTGTATTGCAACGAGGTGACGTTGATGGCGATCAAGAACAGACTGCTTTATTTAATAAAATTGACTTAAAATGAAGCTTATTCTAATTACAAATTGCTTATTAATAATATTAACTTACTTTTAACATGTTATTGCTGAACAAGCATACTTTTATTAATTTTGACAATTCTTAGGAATTTCACTTGTTAAATTATATTTTGCTTACTTTATTTGTTTAAGCAAATTGCAAAAGCCGGAAATGGTGTTATGTTGCAATTTGCTTTAACAGTTCATCGTATTTGTCAACTGCATTGTCAGGTGTTTTTACATACGTACTCGTACATGTAACTACTCCCCCCTTTATAGTAGAATTCTCCTGAATTCTTTTATTTAATATAATTTTTATATATTTGTGTTTTTTTATAATGACAGTAGCTACTAATATAATTATAATTATGCTTAATATGTTGCAAATATGAGATATTTTCGTATGAATTTTTAATTTAAAAATGTTTTCTATATTCGATTTATGCTCTTCTACTATTTCGTCAAATGTAATTTTTTTCGTGAAATTCTGACTGTCTTTATATTTTAATGTTACAATATTTTCTTTTATATCTTATACAAAATTTGAAAAATAATAGTCATTAATTCTAATTGAGCAATTATTAAATCTTATTATATAGTTTCCACTTATTAATGGAAAATCTTGATTACATGTATTATTGATTTTTAAAGTGTTTGCATTTTTAATAAGAACTGTTTTGACATTTAATTGTATTATTTCGAGTTCTTTGCATTTTACCAGATTACAATTATTTCTTAAAATACAATGTTTGCTTATTTTCTTTTGATCAAATGATTTATTTTCTTCAAATATTAATGTTTTGTTTTTGTAAGTAAATATTTCTTCTATTTTTACATCTATTTCATTACTTTGTCTGTTAGGTATTGGGATAATTTTTCGTAGTTTTACATTTTCAAAATTTTTTGGTATTTTTATTCCAAATACTAGAAACGTATTATTAACAATTACTGTTCCTAGTTGTATATATTTTAGTTTATTATAATCAATGTTATATTTCATAATTTCTTCATTCGTTAAAATATTCGGGTGTATTATCCCATATTTAGCTGATACCACATTTTCTTGTATGTGTTCTACTTTACTTTTTAATAACTGAATTTTGGTGTACTGATCTAAATATAACGTTTGTTTGTATTCCTCATATAAAAGTTTATTTATTGAATTAAGCTCTCTTTCAATTTTTACCCTGTCACTTTTAACAATCTCTTTTAAGTGATCGATAGCTGATGAAAAATAATAATTAATTTTAATCTGTTCGTTAATTGAGTCGTTCGTTTTTAAAAAATATGTCTGTATATTTTGTCTGTCGTCTTCGTCCATTGTACCAAAAAGCCATTTTGACATACTGCCAATTGCATTAATCAGTCCTCTTTTATTTCTATTTCTAACTGTCATAAGTGTCAGTAGTTTGTTTCTTGTATCTAACAATTCTCTTTGCAATATTTCTTTATTTTCCAATTTCATCAAAATTACATTATCTGTCATAGCATTAATAATATTTTCTAATTGTTGAATGTCAATAATATGTAGTATTATATCGCTATCTTTCGGTACTGTTTGATCTCTAATCTGTAAATCTATAAATCCGTTTTGTTCCTTAATTTCTGTTAAATCTATTGTCCCGTTACAATCTTGTGTCATTAGAGCTATTATTGTCCACATTATCCAAATCTGTAAATTTTAAAGGTCTCTTTATATTACTAGTATGGATTTTTTCTAAGTTTTGTTTTCTATATTTAGGCTGTTCCTTGTGCCTAACTGCTTTATAATTTTTTATAAATCCTTCCGTTCTTTGTTCTGTATAGTCTTCCCTGTTCCTATTTAGTTTGTTGATTGTCCTTTCTTTTTGCTGTTCTAAATTTTTTCTTATTATCTCTTTATCTATTTTATTGTTATGTACCTCGTTGGGTGTAAATTTTATTGTAGAATGAAATCTATCATTATAATTCCTAATAGCTTTTTGAATTAGCTGCTTAACTGATACATTTTTATTTAATTTATATAACATTCTAAATTTTTCTGAAATTGTATTATGGAATCTTTCAATGTCTGCATTACCCGTATGACTGTTGGGTTTGGTTAAATGGAGTTCTATATTTTCATTATTTAAAAATTCCTTAATTCTTGTAGCATTAAATTCATTGTCAGCTACTATTTTCTTCGGTTTTCCTATTTTGGTAAAATAATCTTCTAATTGTTCGATGAATGTAATATGATTTCTATCAGTTAAAGGATATGCTACTCCATATTTGGAAAATTTATCTATAATTGTTAAAAAATGGAATCTTTTTATTACATAGGTGTCTATGTGGATTATTTCATTATTCTTCGTCGGCGTTTCTGTATGAAAAAATTTTTGTTTAATAGGTCTCCTATCATATTTTACTTCTTGACATGTTTCGCATTGGTTAATTACTATTTGTATTAACTCTCCTAATTTAGGATAATATATTTTATTTCTGAGTTGATTATACGTTTCTTGTATGCCCGAATGCATACTTTCTCTAATATGATACAACGAAATTTGTTTAACCGCTTCCACTTCTGTTTCTATATCCTGTGCTCTCATTGTGCTTTTTATAAATTCTAATTGTTTATCATTTGAAAACATTTCTATTAGTTTCTCTTGTACTATATTATACTGCCGCTCGGATAATTCCGAATAAATTCCTACCTTTCCTTTTGTTATATATTTTTTAAATATTTCACTTAATCTATCGAAATCGTACTCTGAAATAAAAATAATTCTTTTTCCATGTATCTGTTTTAGTTCTTCTGTCTTATTGTTCGTCAAAATAATTTGGGTTTTATATTTATTAACTATCTCCTCCTTTATATAAAAATGATCTTGTAAATTTTCTTCTGCTGAATGTATTGTTTGCATTGATGTATCGTCATCTAAATTGTTGACTATATTTAGGTCATGCTCTGAAATTTCATCGGTATTTTCATCCTCATTTTCTTTTACCTCATCTTCATTATCCTGTATTCTGCTAAGAAAATCTGCTACTCTGTTTTCCTTTCCTTTAATATATTCGATGTCAAATTGATATTCACCTAATTTTAACAACCATCGTTGATGTTTTGGTGACATGTCCTTCCCTCTATATTTTGAATGTAAATATTTAATTGGTTGATGATCTGTTACGATCTTAAATTTTCTACCTATAAATATGGTCTAAAGTAGTTTACGCTCCAAATAATTGCTAAAAACTCTTTATCAGTTGCTGAATAATTTCGTTCATGATTATTTAACGTTCTTGATGCGTAACATATTGGGTGTCCTTCTTGAGATATAAATGCTCCTATTGCATAATTTGATGCATCTGTAGTTAATGTGAATAATTTTTCAAAATTTGGATACCTTAAAATTGGATGCGAGCTTATTAATCGTTTGAGTTTTTCGAATGCTTCTATATATGAAGGATCTTTTATATTAATTCGGACTCCTTTTTTTAGATATTTTGTAATTGGTTGTGCTACCTTTGCATAATCCTTAACAAATTTCCTATAATAACCTGTTATACCTAAAAAGCTCTTAATCTGTTTTTCCGTTTTTGGTAATTCTAATTCTTCTATTACTTTGATTTTATTTGGATTCGGTTTGATACCATCTTTTGTTAGAATATGTCCTAAAAATTCTGTTTCTTTTTTCAGAAAATTACATTTATCCATTTGTATTTTTAAATTTTTTGATTCTAAAACCTTGAAAATATCTCTAATTGATTGTATATGTTCCTGTAACGTTGTACTAAAGATTAGTATATCATCTAAGTATACCACGCATGTTTTGTTTATAAATTCTCGTAAAATTTCGTTCATGAGTCGTTGAAAGGTTGCTGGTGCATTCTTTAACCCGAATGGCATTCTTGTAAATTCATACAAGCCATGAGGTGTTACGAACGCTGTTTTACACCTATCTTCCTCTTTGATTGTAATTTGATGATAACCTTTTGCTAAGTCTAGTGTTGTAAAATATTGGGCTCGTCCCAATTTATCTAAAATTGAATCAATGTTAGGAAGAGGATATTTATCATCTATTGTTACCTCATTTAACTTTCTATAATCGATTACTATCCTGTACTTTCTTTTCCCTGAGTTATCCATCTTCTTTGGAATTACTATTAAAGGGCTGGAATATCGAGAATTACTTTTCCTTATAATTCCTTGTTCCTCCATTTCTCTGATTTGTTTTCTAACTTCTTCTTCATGCTGGGGTGGATATCTATATAATTTAGAATTTATTTGCTCTTCTGTAGTAGTTTTTATTTCGTGTTGAATTTCCGTAGTACTTGTTAATTTTTCTCCTTCTTTAAATAAAAGGTTTTCAAATTTTTTCAATAATTTCGTGATTTCTCTAAACTCTTCTGCATTTAGATGATCTAATTTAATTTCTTTTAATTTCTCATTTGTTGCTTCTAGGGTACATATTTCACTGAAATTGAATGGTTTATTTAAAAATTCTGATTCTTTTTTATTTAGTGAAATTTTTCCATCTATTAGATTTATCATCGTGTTTAAATTATTTAATAAATCAATTCCTATTATGAAATTATATTTCCTATTTTTTAAGGATGTCGATCTCCATCTTATGTACGCGTTTTCAGGTAAATTGAATTCTTTTGGTGCTTCCGTATGCACTTCATGGGTAATTGTTTCCTTGCTTGTTACTGTTCTGATTGTTATATTATTTTTAAGTGGAATTTTTTTGAAATTCGTTCAGTTCAGAGTCCACTAAACTTATATTCGCTCCCGTATCTATTAGCGCAATGTATTTTTTATTTTTTATTGTTATTACTATTCGTGGTAAGCTCTCCGAGGCTTCCTTGTAAAAAAAATTGATTCATTAATTTCCCTATAATCTTCAAGTTCTGTATAGCTGTGCTTAGGCGTTTGCAAGCGATTTTGGCTGCTACTACTGCTAGGGTGTCCTGCTATTCGGGATCTCTCTTGGTTTGAATAATTATCTTCTCTATGATTTTCGAGTTCTCTATAGCTTTGCCTAGGCGTTTGCAAGCGATTTTGGCTGCTCCTGCTGCTAGGGTGTCCTGCCATTTGAGATCTCTCTTGATCGAATTCTATATTATCTACTTCCATAGGTTCTCCTCTATCTAGCCTTAATTGGTTTGAGTTTATATTTCTCCTCTCTCTACCTGAATTATTATCTTTATATGTTGGGAATCTTTGCCCATATTGTTGAGAATTATTATCTCCAGTGCCTCTCTGTTGAAAATTCTGCCTAAATTGATTAGAATTGTTTTCAATTCCTTTATTTTGTGGAGAGTTTTGGACATTTTGCCGAACTTGACCTAGTCTGTCATCTTTGCCTATATGTTTGTCATAGTATTTTTTGTTGTATTGTCCGTGCTGTCCATATACTAGTTTTGTTTTTTTAAATTCCGGCCTAATACATGTATCCTCATATCTTCTTTTTGTCATTATCTCTATAATATTATAAAGGTCATGTTCCTCGTAAATTTTATCTAACAATGTCCCCTGTGTCATTTCTTTAATTGTGTTCACTAAAAGACTGTCCACGTTGCTCATGTCTATCCCTACATCGTCCTTATAATAAATTCTAAGTTCATCAGCTTTATATTTAATATTTTGTACAAGTATTGCTAGTTCACTCACCGTATTTGCCTTTACACTGCATATTTTTCTGTAGACTTCGTGGGGTTCCAGATCTGGTTTGTATCGTAATTTCAACGCCTTCTTGATGTCCGTCCAGTTGTCCGGGTGTGGAAGATTTATTATTACGTCCTTTGCGTCCCCTTGTATCGTTCTATAATATATTGCCCTGGTGGCTTCCTTTTTGACTTCCTCATCTCTTATATTTGACAGCAGGTATTCAATGCTGCTCATAAAAGAATTTATAGTCACTTCTCCTTTTCCTGTGAATGTGGGTATATGCTGGATGTTTTTCATGATTCGTTGTAGTTCATTTTCGTTGGTTGTTTGACGATGTTGGAGTTCGACATACGCTTGTCGAAGTTGTTCCAACTGTTGCTCTCTTCTACTCAGTTGCTCGATGAGCTCCACGTTGGGTATTTGAATCTGCTCCTGTTCCATTATTCGGTTGGTGTCGAGTATTTTTTGCCGCCTCGATGATGATGACTCCACGCTTTGTTGTTTTTTTTTTTTTTTTGTTCACTGCAAAACCTTTTTTTGTTTTTTTTTTTTTTTTAGTTATTCTCGGTGGGTTAACGCCTATATGTATATGGTCGTTTCCACTGCGAAAATCAAAAGGTTTTCTTTCTTTTTTTTTTTTTTTTTGGTTATTTTCGGTGGGTTAACGCCTTTAATTAAGGTCGTTTTCACTGCGAAACACAAAAGGTTTTCTTTTTGTTTTGGTTATTTTCGGTGGGTTAACGCCTTTTATTTAAGGTCGTTTTCACTGCGAAACACAAAAAAGGGGGTTTTTTTCTTTTTAAAAATTTTTAATTTTATTTTTGTTATATCCTGGAGGGTCTGGTCAACTTCCTAAGTTGGCTACAGATTCGCAGGATTTGTTTGGGTGTTATTGTTACTTTTATCACTATCCTTGTAATTTTTTTTTCAAGGATTACCGACTGCGCCAATTATGTGTTGAGTCGCGGTGAACGGGTTTTTAAAAAAAGTCAAAAAAATCAAATTGTATTGCAACGAGGTGACGTTGATGGCGATCAAGAACAGACTGCTTTATTTAATAAAATTGACTTAAAATGAAGCTTATTCTAATTACAAATTGCTTATTAATAATATTAACTTACTTTTAACATGTTATTGCTGAACAAGCATACTTTTATTAATTTTGACAATTCTTAGGAATTTCACTTGTTAAATTATATTTTGCTTACTTTATTTGTTTAAGCAAATTGCAAAAAACCGGAAATGGTGTTATGTTGCAATTTGCTTTAACAGTTCATCGTATTTGTCAACTGCATTGTCAGGTGTTTTTACATACGTACTCGTACATGTAACTCGCATGTGTATGCAGTCTAAGCCGCCCAGCAACAGCTCTACCGTGTGCATAGGCTAGCCAAGCAGCCCGCCAAAAGCCCAATTCGGCGCACGAGTTCATCGCTTGCCTAACAACAACTTCACCATGCGCTTGGGTTAGTTAGGTAACCCAGCAACGGTATAATAAAGCACATAAGACCACTGCGCGCAACAATAACAACAACACCTGAAAACCATTAGACGAGAGGGTATTTAAGGCTGCGCTGTTAGCATAACAGGACAGTTCTTCGAGACAACTCATTAGTTAAACCTAACCTGCTTAACTTATACAAGAAAATCGACTTCATACCTAAGTATAAGATTACGGAATTCTTCCAAATGCACTGCCGTTATGCCGCCATGGCTTTATATCAACTTCAATACGTTAAAGAAGGTTAATTAACTTAAATATGTTAAACTAATGAGTTGAAGCATTTCGATATCGCTTGCTAAATGTGTATATACAACAAAATCGACTTTATACCTAAATATAAGATTACGGAATTCTTCTAAATGCACTGCCGTTATGCCGCCATGGCTTTATACCAACTTCAATACGTTAAAGAAGGTTAATTAACTTAAATATGTTAAACTAATGATTTGAAGCATTTCGATATCGCTTGCTAACTGTGTATATACAAGAAAATCGACTTTATACCTAAATAAAAGATTACTGAATTCTTCTAAATGCACTGCCGTTATGCCGCCATGGCTTTATGCCAACTTCATTTCGTTAAAGAAGGTTTATTAACTTAAATATGTTAAACTAATGATTTGAAGT
>JAPZAG010002544.1:0-16276 GCA_027475135.1 Bactrocera correcta | reverse complement strand
AGCAATCGATATTGAAATGCTTCAAATCATTAGTTTAACATATTTAAGCTAATTAACCCTGCCGTTATGCCGTTTTTTTTTATCTTACTAAAGTCTACAAACGCCTCAGCGGCATAACGGCAGCGCATTTAGAAGAATTCCGTTATCTTATATTTAGGTATAAATTCGATTTTCTTGTATATACACATTTAACAAGCGATATCGAAATGCTTCAAATCATTAGTTTATCATATTTATGTTAATTAAACTTCTTTATCCTACTGAAGTTTACATAAAGCCATAACGTTATAACGGCAGTGCATTTGGAAGAATTCCGTAATCTTATATTTAGGTATAAAGTCGATTTTGTTGTATATACACTTTTAGCAATCGATATCGAGATGCTTCAACTCATTAGCTTAACACATTTAAGTTAATGAACCTTCTTTAACGATCTGAATTTGGCACATAGCCACGGCGGTATAACGGCAGTGCATGTAGAAGAATTCCGTAACCTTTTATTTAGGTATAAATTCGATTTTCTTTTATATACACATTTAGATATCGATATCGAAATGCTTCAAATCATTAGATTAACATATTAAGATAATAAACATTTTTTAGCTTACTGAAGTTTACATAAAGCCTTAACGGTATAACGGCAGCGCATTTAGAAGAATTCCGTTTACTTATATTTAGGTATAAGTTCGATTTTCTTGTATATACACATTTAACAAGCGATATCGAAATGCCTCAAATCATTAGTTTAACATATTTATGTTAATTAACCTTCTTTATCCTACTGAAGTTTACATAAAGCCATAACGTTATAACGGTAGCGAATTTAGAAGAATTACGTAATCTTATATTTAGGTATAAAGTCGATTTTCTTGTATATACACATTTAGCAATCGATAACGAAATGCCTCAAGTCATTAGTTTAACATATTTAAGTTAATAAACCTTCTTTAACGGACTGAAGTTGGCATAAAGCCAAGGCGGCATAACGGCAGTGCATGTAGAAGAATTCCGTTATTTTATATTTAGGTAAAAAATCGATTTTTTTGTATATACACATTTAGCAATAGATATCGAAATGCTTCAAATCATAAGTTTAACATATTTAAGTTAATTAATCCTCTTTGTCTTACTGAAGTCTACAAAAGCCTTAACGGCATAACGGCAGTGCATTTAGAGGAATTACGTAGTTTTATATTTAGGTATGAATTCGATTTTCTTGTATAGACTCATTTAGCAGTTGATATCGCAATGCTTCACATCATTAGTGTAACATATTTAAGTTAATAAACCTTCTTACACGTATTGAAGGTGATACAAAGCCATGGCGGCATAACGACAGTACATTTAGAAGAATTCCGTTATCTTATATTTAGGTATAAAATCGATTTTGTTGTATATACACATTTAGCAATAGATATCGAAATGCTTCAAATCATAAGTTTAACATATTTAAGTTAATTAATCCTCTTTGTCTTACTGAAGTCTACAAAAGCCTTAACGGCATAACGGCAGTGCATTTGGAAGAGTTCCGTAATCTTATATTTAGGTATAAAGTCGATTTTCTTGTATCTACACATTCAGCAATCGATATCGAAATGCTACAAATCATTATTTTAACATATTTAAGTTAATTAACCTTCTTTATCTTACTGAAGTATACATAAAGCCAAAACGGAATAACGGCAGTGCATTTGGAAGAATTCCGGAATCTTATATTTAGGTAAAAAGTCGATTTTTTTGTATATACACATTTAGCTATCGATATCGAAATGCTTCAAATCATTCTTTTAACATATTTAAGTTAGTTAACCTTCTTTAACGTAATGAAGGTGATATAGGGCCATGGCGGCATAACGACAGTGCATTTAGAAAAATTCCGTAATCTTATATTTTGGTATAAAGTCGATTTTCTTGTATATACACATTTAGCAATCGATATCGAAATGCCTCAAATCATTAGTTTAACATATTTAAGTTAATAAACGTTCTTTAACGCACTGAAGTCTTCATAAAGCCTTAACAGTATAACTGCAGTGTATTCAGAAGAACTCCGTTACCTTATATTTAGGTATAAACTCGATTTTCTTGTATATACACATGTAGCAAGCGATATCGAATTGCTTCAAATCATTAGTTTAACATATTTAAGTTAATTAACTTTCTTTAACGTATTGGAGTTGATATAAAGCCTTGGCGGCATAACGGCAGTGCATCTAGAAGAATTCCGTAATCTTTTATTTAGGTATAAATTCGATTTTCTTTTATATACACATTTAGCAATCGATAACGAAATGCTTCAAATCATTAGTTTAACATATGTGAGTTAATTAACCTTCCTTATATTACTGAAGTTTACATAAAGCCATAACGGTATAACGGCAGTGCATTTGGAAGAATTCCGTAATCTTATATTTAGGTATAAAGTCGATTTTGTTGTATATACACATTTAGCAATCGATATCGAGATGCCTCAACTTATTAGTTTAACAAATTAAATTAATAAACATTTTTTAGCTTACTGAAGTCTACATAAAGCCTTAACGGTATAACGGCAGTGCATTTAGAAGAATTCCGTTATCTTATATTTAGGTATAAAGTCGATTTTCTTGTATATATACATTTAGCAATCGATATCGAAATGCTTCAACTCATTAGCTTAACATATTTAAGTTAATAAACCTTCTTTAACGATCTGAATTTGGCATATAGCCACGGCGGTATTACGGCAGTGCATGTAGAAGAATTCCGTAATCTTTTATTTAGGTAAAAAGTCGATTTTCTGTTATATACACATTTAGATATCGATATCGAAATGCTTCAAATCATTAGTTTAACATATTAAATTAATAAACATTTTTTAGCTTACTGAAGTCTACATAAAGCCTTAATGCTATAACGGCAGTGCATTTAGAAGAATTCCGTTATGTTATATTTAGGTATATGGTCGATTTCATTGTATATACACATTTAGCAATCGATAACGAAATGCTTCAAGTCATTAGTTTAACATATTTAAGTTAATTAACCATCTTCAACGATCTGAATTTGGCATATAGCCACGGCGGCATTACGGCAGTGCATGTAGAAGAATTCCGTAATCTTTTATTTAGGTATAAAGTCGATTTTCTTTTGTATACACATTTAGATATCGATATCGAAATGCTTCAAATCATTAGATTAACATATTAAATGAATAAACATTTTTTAGCTTACTGAAGTTTACATAAAGCCTTAACGGTATAACGGCAGCGCATTTAGAAGAATTCCGTTATCTTATATTTAGGTATAAATTCGATTTTCTTGTATATGCACATTTAGCAAGCGATATCGAAAAGCTGCAAATCATTAGTTGAACATATTTAAGTTAATTAACCTTCTTTATCCTACTGAAGTTTACATAAAGCCATAACGGTATAACGGCAGTGCATTTGGAAGAATTCCGTAATCTTATATTTACGTATAAAGTCGATTTTGTTGTTTATACACATTTAGCAATCGATACCGTGATGCTTCAACTTATTAGTTTAACATATTTAAGTTAACGAACCTTCTTTAACGATCTGAATTTGGCACATAGCCACGGCGGTATAACGGCAGTGCATGTAGAAGAATTCCGTAATCTTTTATTCAGGTATAAATTCGATTTTCTTTTATATACACATTTAGATATCGATATCGAAATGCTTCAAATAATTAGTTTAACATATTTAAGTTAATAAACGTTCTTTAACGCACTGAAGTCTTCATAAAGCCTTAACGATATAACGGCAGTGCATTTGGAAGAATTCCGTAATCTTATAGTTAGGTATAAAGTCGATTTTGTTGTATATACACTTTTAGCAATCGATAACGAAATGCTTCAAATCATTAGTTTAACATATGTCAGTTAATTAAACTTCTTTATATTACTGAAGTTTACATAAAGCCATAACGGTATAACGGCAGTGCATTTGGAAGAATTCCGTAATCTTATATTTAGGTATAAAGTCGATTTTGTTGTATATACACATTTAGCAATCGATATCGAGATGCTTCAACTCATTAGTTTAACATATTAAGTTAATAAATATTTTTTAGCTTACTGAAGTCTACATAAAGCCTTAACGGTATAACGGCAGTGCATTTAGAAGAATTCCGTTATCTTATATTTAGGTATAAATTCGATTTTCTTGTATATACACATTTAGCAATCGATAACGAAATGCTTCAAATCATTAGTTTAACATATGTTAGTTAATTAAACTTCTTTATATTACTGAAGTTTACATAAAGCCATAACGGCATAACGGCAGGGTATTTAGAAGAATTCCGTAAGCTTATATTTAGGTATAAAGTCTATTTTGTTGTATATACGCATTTAGCAATCGATATCGAAATGCTTCAAATCATTAGTTTAACAAGTTAAGTTAATTAACCTTCTTTAACATATTGCAAGAATTCCGTAATCTTATATTTAGGTATAAAGTCGATTTTCTTGAATATATGCATTTAGCAATCGATTTCGAAAATCTTCAAATCATTTACATAAAGCCATGGCAGCATAACGGCAGTGCATTTAGAAGAATTCCGTAATATTATAGTTAGGTATAAAGTCGCTTTTCTTGTATATACTCATTTAGCAATCGATATCGAAATGCTTCAAATCATTAGTTTAACATATTTAAGTAAATAAACCTTCTTTAACTAACTGAAGTTGATATAAAGCCATGACGGTATAACGGCAGTGCATTTGAAGAATTCCGTAATCTTATATTTAGGTATAAAGTCGATTTTGTTGTATATATGCATTTTGCAATCGACATCGAAATGCTTCAAATAACTGTTTTAACATATTTAAGTTAACAAACCTTCTTTAACTAACTGAAGTTAACATAAAGCCATAACGGTATAACGGCAGTGCACTTGGAAGAATTCCGTAATCTTATATTTAGGTATTAAGTCGATTTTCTTGTATATACACATTTAGCAATCGGTATCGAAATGCCTCAAATCATTAGTTTAACATATTTAAGTTAATTAACTCTCTTTATCTTACTGAAGTCTACAAACGCCTTAACGGCATAACGGCAAAGCATTTAGAAGAATTCCGTAATCTTATATTTAGGTATAAAGTCGATTTTCTTGTATATACACATTTAGCAATCAAATATCGAAATGCTTCAAATCATTAGTTTAACAATTTAAGAATTAATTTTAACCCCCTTTTTTTATTAAAAATTTTTTAAATATTTTTACAAACGCCTTTTAATGGGCATAACGGCAGTGCATTTAGAAGAATTCCGTTATTTTATATTTGGGTTATAAAGTCGCTTTTCTTGTATATACTCATTTAGCAATCGCTATCGAAATGCTTAAATTATTAGTTTAACATATTTAAGTTAACTAAACCTTTTTTAAATCTTACTGAAGTTGTATAAAGCCTTGACGGTATAACGGCAGTGCATTTAGAAGAATTCCGTTATCTTATATTTAGGTATAAAGTCGATTTTGTTGTATATACCATTTTGCAATCGATATCGAAATGCTTCAAATCATTGTTTAATATATTTAAGTTAAAAAAACCCCTTTTTTAAATCTTACTGAATTTAAACAAAACGCCTTAACGGTATAACGGCAAAGCATTTGGGAAAAGAATTCCGTAATCTTATATTTAGGTATTAATTCGATTTTCTTGTATATACTCATTTAGCAATCGGTATCGAAATCCCTTCAAAT
This sequence comes from Bactrocera correcta, assembly GCA_027475135.1. Taxonomy (NCBI): domain Eukaryota; kingdom Metazoa; phylum Arthropoda; class Insecta; order Diptera; family Tephritidae; genus Bactrocera; species Bactrocera correcta. The sequence continues at coordinate 10,561 of JAPZAG010002544.1, read as the reverse complement.
CATTAGTTTAACATATTTAATTTAAATTTAAACCCTCTCTTTATCTTACTGAAGTCTACAAACGTTTTAACGGCATAACGGCAAAGCATTTAGAAGAATTACGTAATCTTATATTTAGGTATAAAGTCGATTTTCTTGTATATACACATTTAGCAATCAAATCGAAATGCTTCAAATCATTAGTTTAACATATTTAAGCAAATTTAAACCCCCTCTTTATCTTACTAAAGTCTACAAACGCCTTAATGGCAAAAACGGCAGTGCATTTGGAAGAATTCCGTAATCTTATATTTGGGTTATTAAGTCGATTTTCTTGTATATACACATTTAGCAATCGCTATCGAAATTCCTAAATTATTAGTTTAACATATTTAATTAATTAACCCCCTTTATCTTACTGAAGTCTACAAACGCCTTAACGGCATAACGGCAGTGCATGTAGAAGAATTCCGTTATCATATATTTAGGTATAAAGTCGATTTTCTTGTACATACACATTTAGCAATCGATATCGAAATGCCTCAAATCATTAGTTTAACATATTTAAGTTAATTAACCCTCTTTATCTTGCTGAAGTCTACAAACGCCTTAACGGCATAACAGCAAAGCATTTAGAGGAATTTCGTAATCTTATATTTAGGTATAAAGTCGCTTTTCTTGTATATACTCATTTAGCAATCGAAATCGAAATGCTTCAAATCATTAGTTTAACATATTTAAGTTAATTAACCCTATTTATCTTACTGAAGTCTACAAATATCTTAACAGCATAACGGCAAACCATTAGAAAATTAAGTAATCTTATATTTAGGTATAAAGTCGATTTTCTTATATATACTCATTTAGCAATCGATATAGAAATGCTTCAAATCATTAGTTTAACATATTTAAGTTAATTAACCCTCTTTATCTTACTGAAGTCTACAAACGTTTTAACGGCATAACGGCAAAGCATTTAGAAGAATTACGTAATCTTATATTTAGGTATTATTTATTTATTATTTGTAAAATAATAATACAATTATTATTATACATTAAATATAAGGAGCACTAGCTACAGAGGCTTTCAGCTCACGGCTTAATTATAAAAGACTTAGATAATAAAGATGGAACCTTCCATGTATTAAATATTTACAAGCAATATGTTTTTATGTACTAAAAATTATATGTTATAAATAAATTTAAAAAGGGAGGATAACTTAAATATATTTCTTTAACTTTGTATGAGATAGGAATTCACAAATTTTAGTGATGTTTACAATAGATGTTACTTTTAATAGATCAAGAGCTTTATTATTCTGAAGTATACTGGTCCTTGCTGAATTGAAGAAGGGGCATTCATCCAGTAGATGTGTTATGGTTAAGGACGACGAGTTACAATATGGGCAGGATGAAATACGGTTTCCATTTAATAAATGGGAATGCGTTAATGACGTATGACCAAGACGAAGTCGAACGAAGGCTTTTATATCTTGACAACGGCCTGATGGCGGATAAGTAGGTTTTTCCCCTCTTGGTTGCAGATGGCGTAGTGGTGTTGCACATTCTTCCAAGCATTAACTTTTATGGCTTTTTGTTTTGAAGCGATTAAATGGTTTATATCATTTTTTTCGATATAGTTGAAAACAATCAATGGCTGTTTTGCCGCCAATTTGGCGTTTTGATCGGCCCACTCGTTTCCGGTAATACCGGCGTGTCCAGGGATCCACATAACTTTTATGTTTGGGTTCCCAATTAGTATGTTTCTAATTTTCGCAATGAGGTATGATTTGTTGGATGTATTTAGGAGAGCTGAGATTGTGGACTTGCTATCAGTACATATTAGTGTTTTTAAGTTAGAGGTTTGTATTAGGGATAGCGCATTATAGATTGCTGCTGCCGCTGCGGTGTATACTGAGCTGTAATTGGGCAGGTGACCAGCTTTTAACGTATTTCCACCGTTATCAACAATAGCAAAAGACGTGTAGAAGTCGGCCTTCGAAGCGTCAGTAAAAATGAGTTTCCAATCTACGTAGTGTTGTACAATGAGCTCTTTGAACAAACTTTGATATACCCTGAAGTTGGTGTTCTTTTTATGATGTTTTTGGAGATGTAGCTCGAACGAAGAATCTTTGAGTAGCCATGATGGGGCAAAAGAGATAGACTTTTCCTCCGGTGTAGTTGTAATATCTAGATCCTTGGCTAATTTAATGCATTTAGAAATAGTGGAAGAAGTATTGGAGTTTGTATCGACGGTCCATTTGGCTTTTACTATACCATACAAAAGCTTATTATTACATAATAGTAGTTTTGGAATAAGCTTTTGCGAAGTATGTAAAACTCTTTCCTCAATGGATGGGAGTCCGGCTTCCGTTAATATGAACTTTATTGGTGATGTTGAGAATGCCCGAATACTTCTTCTAACAGCTGCATGATATGGTACGAAAATTTGCTTTATATTGCTTTTGGCACAATTGCCGTAGATAGGGAGACCATAATCAATCTTAGATAAAATTAAAGCTCTTGTAATATTGATGAGAGAAGAAATGTGAATTAAACAGTATTTTGATGATAGATACTTAATTATATTAAGCCTAGAAATTAGTTGCTTACGTAGATTTGTACAATGTTCCTTAAAAGTAAGTCTCTTATCGAATATTATACCTAGGAATTTAAGACTAGTAGTATTTACAATATTTACATTATTATAACTTAGATTGAAGTTATTACATTTGTGTTTTCTACAAATATGGAATAGTTTGCATTTATTTATAGAAATATTCGCACCTGAACAATTGGACCAATTTGAAATATCAGTAAGGATTTTTAAGAAAGTATTTTTTACAGTATTTAGATTATTTTGTTTGGAGAAGATCAGCACATCATCAGCATAAATAATATGCGAAATGAGTTTATATTTAGAGATTATCGTACTGATTTCGTTAAATGCGATTACAAATAGTATGACAGACAATGGTGATCCTTGTGGGATTCCATTGTACATATTGTACGTGTTCGAGAAAGTGTTGTTGATTTTAGTCATGAATTTCCGATTGGTTAGGAAAGATTTAATAAAGTTAAATATTTTTTCACCAATTTGCCACTTCTCAAGCTGTCGTAGAATAACATGAGAACCAACTCTGTCGAAAGCTTTTTCGAAATCCAAACTGAGAGTGGATATGTGGTTTCTTTTCGATAAAGCAGTTTTGGCGAAATCATCAAAATAGAGTAAAGCATCCATAGTGCCTTGCCCTGCCTTGAAAGCCACTTGGTTTTGACTGAGAAGGTTTTTATTTAATGCGAACCACGAGATTCGTTTTGATATGATTTTTTCAAGTAGTTTGCCCATGCAACAGAGTAGTGATATTGGCCTGTAACCAAGAACATCGGTAGACACTACATTGGATTTGGGAATTGCTACTATCACCGCATTTTTCCAGCTTTGAGGGTAGACACCTTGACTCAAAATATTGTTGTACAATTTGATAATTCTATTTTTGAGACTTAAAGGACAGTTTTTTAGCATGGGATATGAAATCCTGTCTGCACCGGGAGTCTTGCCTGACATTGAAGATAAAGTGAAATCGAATTCTGCGATGGTTATGTTTGAATCGATAATAGATGAAGGTGAGAGATCTTTACTGTACCTTCGTCTGAGAAGTGCATTCTTGTTTGATACAAACGAGTGGTGGAAGTTTGAATCGTTCGAATAGTCGGACCAAACAGAGGCGAAATGATTAGCTATGTCTTTTGAGTCGAAAATTGGGCCATTTGGAGTATTTATACATTTAAGATTCACTTGCGAATAGGAGCCTGAGAGCATTTTTATGTCGGCCCATAATTTTTTGGGATTTGTTAGCGGAGTGATAGCTTCGGTAAGTTTCTGTAAGCTAGCTCTCTTGGCTTCTTTCATATTTTTCCGAAACACTGCATTGGCTTTTTTGTATTTTATTAGATTATCAATAGAGCGAATTTTTTTGTAGATTAACCAAAGTGATTGTTTTTCTTCTCTAAGTTTAGATAACTCCGTCGACCAATAAGGCACAAGATTTTTGAAGCTTTTTTTAGCCGTTTGGGGGATAGAGAGGTGAGCAGAAGTTTTGATTATTTTGGTAATCGTAGCTGTTTCTTTATTTATATTATCGTCTATGGGTTTTGCAGCAGAAAGATTTTCGCAGAAATGCTGAAATTTCGACCAATTTGCCTTGTCCAACAGAAATTTTGGCTTAGCCGACCCTTTACAGGAAAAGGGGGTTGATAAGTGAGTTATAATGGGAAAGTGGTCGCTGTTATATAGCTCAGTTAGAGTTTGGCTGTTAAGTTTGGGGGCGATAGCAGAAGAACAAATGACCAGGTCTACATTCGTGAACGAATTATGTGTAGAGAAATGAGTAGGAGAACCGTCGTTTAAAATTGTCAAGTTTTCCGCTAATACAAGGTCTTCTATGATTTTACCTCTTTGGTTAGTACATGTGGAACCCCAAAGGGGGCTCCAGGCATTGAAATCGCCCAGTATAAGTAGGGGTGTTTGGATAGGTCCGATTATATCTCGTAGTTCTTTGATATTAAAGTTTTGGTGTGGGGGAATGTAAATTGTTAGGATGGTTAATTTAAATCCAATAAATATTTCTACTGCTATTGTAGAAATATTAAAACATGTAGGGAGAAGTTTGTGTGGGAAATCTTTTTTTATTAGTGTAGCAACACCTTGTTTGCTAGTATGATTTTGTGTTAAGTTGGAAAAATAGGCAGCGTATTGTTTGGGTACAGTAGCTGCGGAATTAAATGAAAGGTGTGTTTCTTGTAGTGATATAACACTTGGAGAATGTTCTTTTATGAGTAATTCTAGGTCGGTGTAATTGTTGTAGAATCCGTTCATATTCCATTGGAGAAATTTGAACATATCTTAGAAATGAGAGAATTGAGAAAAAAGTGGGGAATAATTATGAGATTTATTGTTTTTCATCGTCAGAAGAGATAATTTCATGAGGTGCTGTAATGTCTGTATAAGTATGTAGAGAGAGGTTGATATTGTCTGTAGAGAGAGGGAGAGTTAGGAAGTTAAGAGAATCTGTTGTGGATATTTTAGGAGTGGGTGGTATGCTTATTGTGGTTGGGATTGTTTTTGTTTGGGTAAGCGTTAGGTTAGGTAGGTTTTTTGTTGTTTCTTTTGTAGTTACATTTGTAGAGTTTAGATGGTTATCAATTACGAAATTATTTTTGTTTTTTTTCGTGGTTTGCTTTAGTTCTGGAAGAGGATAAGCTGTTGGGGTTTTTAGTGCAGTGTCAATGGAGAGTGATAGGGGAGGAGATGATGAGGGGTGGGGAATCACGTTTGTTATTTGCTTATTTGTGTTTTCTTTTGTAACAGATGCGAAAGAAGTGTTAGCGGGGGTCGGGGGTAATTGTTGTTTGTAGAGCCTTAGTGCTTCTCGCATTGAGCATTTGTTTACAGTTTTTATTTTTAGAATATTTTTGGATTGTAGGTATTTAGGACAGGAGCGTGAAGAGGAAGGATGATCGCCTGAGCAATTTGCACAAAAGGTGCGGATGCATGGCGTGGGGAGATGAGGAGGGAAATTGCACATATCGCAGGCTGGGTTGTTGTTGCAACGTTTCGTTGTGTGGCCTAGAAGCTGGCAACTTTTACACCTCATGGGGTTAGGGAAATATGCTCTAATCCGCAATGTGCGCCATGAGACTTCTATTTTTTCTGGAAGTTTGTAGAGGTCAAATGAAAGAAGTACCACTCCACTAGGTCTTTGTTTGCCTTCTAGATTTTTAGTGAATTTATAGACGGAAGTAACGCCCTGATCTTTCAAATTGTCAACAATTTCTTCTTCTGAAATGTCGTTTAGGAATGGGGCGTAAATTGTGCCTTTAGAGCAATTCAGATTGTCATGTAATTTCACTTTAATATCACAAATTCCATTTAGTTTCTTTATTGTTAGAAATTTTTCGGCGATCTTCCGATTTTTAACGAGTAAGAGTAGATTTCCATCACGTAATTCGGTGATGGATAAAATTTCCTTACTTATTGATTCCAAGCTTTTTTGCACAGCGAAACAAGAGTACTTGGAAAGAGATTTATTCGAATCTACTGCAGATACTAGAACAAACTTTGGGCAATCTTTTTTTATTTGAGGCAGTTCTGGAAAATTATCAAGTGGTTTGTACGTTAGTTTTTTCCTTTTGGGGTTGGGGCTAGAGGCAAGCAAAGCAAACCTATTTTCCCCGAGGTTTGGAGGCCCTGGGGCCATAATGAATCAAATTTTCACTAATATGCACTGTTTTTTACGCGAGTAACCGTACGATCAAGGTAAAATGAAAACACGTGTACTTATATGCAAAATGAATATGCGAATAAAGCGTAAAGCACAAAAGAAAAACCGCGATAAGAAAACACGTCCGCTCAATGAGAGAGATAGTCGAAGACTGTATTTAGGTATAAAGTCGCTTTTGTTGTATATACACATTTAGCAATCGATATCGAAATGCTTCAAATCATTAGTTTAACATATTTAAGCTAATTAACCCTTTTTATCTTAATAAAGTCTACAAAAGCCTGAACGGCATAACGGCAGTGCATTTGGAAGAATTCCGTAATCTTATATTTAGGTATAAAGTCGATTTTCTTGTATATACTCATTTAGCAATCGACATCGAAATGCTTCAAATCATTATTTTAACATATTTAAGTTAATAAACCTTCTTTAACGAACTGAAGTTTACATAAAGCCATAACGGTATAACGGCAGTGCATTTGTGAGAATTTCGTAATCTTATATTTAGGTATAAAGTCGATTTTGTTGTATATTCACATTTAGCAATCGATATCGAAATGCCACAAATCATTAGCTTAACATATTTAAGTTAATTAACCTTCTTTAACATATTGAAGTTGATATATAGCCATGGCGGCATAACGACAGTACATTTGGAAGAATTCCGTAATTTTATATATAGGTATAAAATCGATTTTCTTGTATATATGCATTAAGCAATCGATTTCGAAATGCTTCAATTAACTGGTGTAACATATCTTCGTTAAAAAACTTTCTTTAATGAACTGAAGTTAACATAAAGCCATAACGGCATAACGGCAGGGGATTTAGAAGAATTCCGTAAGCTTAAATTTAGGTATAAAGGCGATTTTGTTGTATATACACATTTAGCAATCGATATCGAAATGCCTCAAATCATTAGTTTAACATATTTAAGTTAATTAACCTTCTTTAACATATTGAAGTTGATATAAAGCCTTGGCGGCATAACGGCAGTACATTTTTAGGAATTCCGTAATCTTATATTTAGGTATAAAGAAGATTTTCTTGTATATATGCATTTAGCAATCAATTTCGAAAATCTTCAAATCATTAGTTTAACATATTTAAGTCAATAAACCTTCTTTAACGAACAGAAGTTAACATAAATCCATGGCGGCATAACGGCAGTGCATTTAGAAGAATTCCGTAATCTTATATTTAGGTATAAAGTGAAATGCCTCAAATCATTAGTTTAACATATTTAAGTTAATAAAGCTTCTTTAACGTATTGAAGGTGATATAAAGCCATGGCGACATAACGACAGTACATTTGGAAGAATTCCGTAATCTTATATTTAGGTATTAAGTCGATTTTCTTGTATATACTCATTAAGCAATCGATATCATAGATATAATAAAATTACGTAATCTAATATTAAGGTATAAAGTCGATTTTCTTGTATATACCCATTTAGCTATTGATATCGAAATGCTTCAAATCATTAGTTTAACATATTTAAGTTAACAAACCCACTTTAACGCACTGAAGTTTACATAAAGCCATGGAGGAATAACGGCAGTGCATTAAGAAGAATTCCGTAATATTATAGTTAGGTATAAAGTCGCTTTTCTTGTATATACTCATTTAGCAATCGATATCGAAATGCTTCAAATCATTAGTTTAACATATTTAAGTAAATAAACCTTCTTTAACTAACTGAAGTTGATATAAAGCCATGGCGATATAACGACAGTACATTTGGAAGAATTCCGTAATCTTATATTTAGGTATTAAGTCGATTTTCTTGTATATACTCATTAAGCAATCGATATCATAGATATAATAAAATTACGTAATCTAATATTAAGGTATAAAGTCGATTTTCTTGTATATACCCATTTAGCTATCGATATCGAAATGCTTCAAATCATTAGTTTAACATATTTAAGTTAATAAACCCTCTTTAACGAACTGAAGTTGGCATAAATCCATGGCGGCATAACTGCAGTGCATTTATAATAATTCCGTAATCTTATATTTAGGTATAAAGTCGATTTTCTTGTATATACGCATTTAGCAATCGATATCGAAATGCTTCAAATTATTAGTTTAACATATTTAGGTTAATTAACCTTCTTTATCTTACTGAAGTTTACATAAAGCCATAACGGTATAACGGCAGTGCATTTGTGAGAATTTCGTAATCTTATATTTAGGTATAAAGTCGATTTTGTTGTATATTCACATTTAGCAATCGATATCGAAATGCTTCAAATCATTAGTTTAACATATTTAAGATAATAAACCCTCTTTAACGAAGTGAAGTTGGCATAAATCCATGGCGGCATAACGGCAGTGCATTTATAATAATTCCGTAATCTTATATTTAGGTATAAAGTCGATTTTCTTGTATATACGCATTTAGCAATCGATATCGAAATGCTTCAAATTATTAGTTTAACATATTTAGGTTAATTAACCTTCTTTATCTTACTGAAGTTTACATAAAGCCATGGCGGCATAACGACAGTACATTTGGAAGAATTCCGTAATCTTATATATAGGTATAAAGTCGATTTTGTTGTATATACGCATTTAGCAATCGATATCGAAATGCTTAAAATCATTAGTTTAACATATTTAAGTTAATTAACCTTCTTTAACATATTGAAGTTGATATATAGCCATGGCGGCATAACGACAGTACATTTGGAAGAATTCCGTAATTTTATATATAGGTATAAAGTCGATTTTCTTGTATATATGCATTAAGCAATCGATTTCGAAATGCTTGAATTAACTGGTGTAACATATCTAAGTTAATAAACTTTTTTTAACGAACTGAAGTTAATATAAAGCCATAACGGCATAACGGCAGGGCATTTAGAAGAATTCCGTAAGCTTATATTTAGGTATAAAGTCGATTTTGTTGTATATACGCATTAAGCAATCGATATCGAAATTCTTCAAATCATTAGTTTAACAAGTTAAGGTTATTAACCTTCTTTAACGTATTGAAGGTTATATAAAGCCATGGCGGCATAGCGACAGTACATTTGCAAGAGTTCCGTAATCTTATATTTAGGTATAAAGTCGATTTTGTTGTATATACGCATTTAGTTAACGAACCTTCTTTAACGATCTGAATTTGGCACACAGCCACGGCGGTATAACGGCAGTGCATGTAGAAGAATTCCGTAATCTTTTATTCAGGTATAAATTCGATTTTCTTTTATATACACATTTAGATATCGATATCGAAATGCTTCAAATAATTAGTTTAACATATTTAAGTTAATAAACGTTCTTTAACGCACTGAAGTCTTCATAAAGCCTTAACGATATAACGGCAGTGCATTTGGAAGAATTCCGTAATCTTATAGTTAGGTATAAAGTCGATTTTGTTGTATATACACTTTTAGCAATCGATAACGAAATGCTTCAAATCATTAGTTTAACATATGTCAGTTAATTAAACTTCTTTATATTACTGAAGTTTACATAAAGCCATAACGGTATAAGGGCAGTGCATTTGGAAGAATTCCGTAATCTTATATTTAGGTATAAAGTCGATTTTGTTGTATATACACATTTAGCAATCGATATCGAGATGCTTCAACTCATTAGTTTAACATATTAAGTTAATAAATATTTTTTAGCTTACTGAAGTCTACATAAAGCCTTAACGGTATAACGGCAGTGCATTTAGAAGAATTCCGATATCTTATATTTAGGTATAAATTCGATTTTCTTGTATATACACATTTAGCAATCGATAACGAAATGCTTCAAATCATTAGTTTAACATATGTTAGTTAATTAAACTTCTTTATATTACTGAAGTTTACATAAAGCCATAACGGCATAACGGCAGGGTATTTAGAAGAATTCCGTAAGCTTATATTTAGGTATAAAGTCTATTTTGTTGTATATACGCATTTAGCAATCGATATCGAAATGCTTCAAATCATTAGTTTAACAAGTTAAGTTAATTAACCTTCTTTAACGTATTGCAAGAATTCCGTAATCTTATATTTAGGTATAAAGTCGATTTTCTTGAATATATGCATTTAGCAATCGATTTCGAAAATCTTCAAATCATTTACATAAAGCCATGGCAGCATAACGGCAGTGCATTTAGAAGAATTCCGTAATATTATAGTTAGGTATAAAGTCGCTTTTCTTGTATATACTCATTTAGCAATCGATATCGAAATGCTTCAAATCTTTAGTTTAACATATTTAAGTAAATAAACCTTCTTTAACTAACTGAAGTTGATATAAAGCCATGACGGTATAACGGCAGTGCATTTGA
>JAPZAG010002543.1:0-16276 GCA_027475135.1 Bactrocera correcta | reverse complement strand
TGAAGCATTTCGATATGTATTGCTAAATGTGTAATTACAAGAAAATCGACTTGATACCTAAATATAAAATTATAACATTACGGATATCTTCTCAATGCACTGCCGTTATACTGTTAAGGCTTTATGTAGACTTCAGTAAGCTAAAAAGCGTTTGTTAACTTAATATGTTAAACTAATGATTTGAAGCATTTCGATATCGATAGCTAAATGTGTATATACAAGAAAATCGACTTTATACATAAATATAAGACTACGGAATTCTTCCAAATGTATTGTCGTTATGCCGCCATGGCTTTATATCAACTTCAATACGTTAAAGAAGGTTAATTAACTTAAATATGTTGAAATAATGATTTGAAGCATTTCGATATCGATTGCTTAATGTGTATGTACGAAAAAATCGACTTTATACCTAAATATAAGATAACGGAATTCATATAAATATACTGCCGTTATGCCGTTATTGCTTTATGTAAACTTCAGTAAGATAAGGAAGGTTAATTAACTTAAATATGCTAAACCAGTTTATTTGATGCATTTCGATATCGATTGCTAAATGTGTACATACCAGAAAATCGACTTTATACCTAAATATAATATTACGGAATTCTTCCAAATGCACTGCCGTTATACTGTTTTGGCTTTATGTAAACTTCAGTAAGATAAAGAAGGTTAATTAACTTAAATATGTTAAACTAATGATTTGAAGCATTTCGATATCGATTGCTTAATGTGTATATACAACAAAATCGACTTTATACCTAAATATAAGATTACGGAATTCTTCTAAGTGCACTGTCGTTATGCCGCCATGGCTTTATATCACCTTCATTACGTTAAAGAAGGTTAACTAACTTAAATATATTAAACGAATTATTTGAAGCATTTCGATATCGATAGCTAAATGTGTATATACAAGAAAATCGACTTTTTACCTAAATATAAAATTATAACATTATGGAATTCTTCTAAATGCACTGCCGTTATACCGTTAAGGCTTTATGTAGACTTCAGTATGCTAAAAAATGTTTATTAACTTAATATGTCAAACTTATGATTTGAAGCATTTCGATATCGATAGCTAAATGTGTATGTACAAGAAAATCGACTTTATACCTAATATAAGATTACGGAATTCTTCTAAATGCACTGCCGTTATGCCGCCATGGCTTTAAGCCAACTTCCGTTCGTTAAAGAAGGTTTATTAACTTAAATATGTTAAACTAATGATTTGAAGCATTTCGATATCGATTGCTAAATGCGTATATACAACAAAATCGACTTTATACCTAAATATAAGATTACGGAATTCTTCTAAATGCACTGTCGTTATGCCGCCATGGCTCTATATCACCTTCACTACGTTAAAGAAGGTTAACTAACTTAAATATGTTAAACGAATGATTTGAAGCATTTCGATATCGATAGCTAAATGTGTATATACAAGAAAATCGACTCTTTACCTAAATATAAGATTACGGAATTCCAAATCTACTGTCGTTATGCCGCCATGGCTTTATATCAACTTCAATACGTTAAAGAAGGTTAATTAACTTAAATATGTTAAACTAATGATTTGAAGCATTTCGATATCGATTGCTAGATGCGTATATACAAGAAAATCGACTTCATACCTAAATATAATATTACGGAATTCTTCTAAATGCAATGCCGTTATGCCGCCATGGCCTTAAGCCAACTTCAGTTTGTTAAAGAAAGTTTATTAACTTAAATATGTAAAACCAGTTATTTGAAGCATTTCGATATCGATTGCTTAATGCATATATACCAGAAAATCGACTATATACCTAAATATGAGACTACGGAATTCTTCCAAATGTACTGTCGTTATGTCGCCATGGCTTTATATAAACTTCAATACGTTAAAGAAGGTTAATTAACTTAAATATGTTAAACTAATGATTTGAAGCATTTCGATATCGATGGCTTAATGCGTATATACAACAAAATCGACTTTATACCTAAATATAAGTTTACGGAATTCTTCTAAATGCACTGTCATTATGCCGCCATGGCTTTATATCACCTTGATTACGTTAAAGAATGTTAACTTACTTAAATATGTTAAACGAATGATTTGAAGCATTTCGATATCGATAGGTAAATGTGTATATACAAGAAAATCGACTTTTTACCTAAATATAAAATTATAGCAATACGGAATTCTTCTAAATGCACTGCCGTTATACCGTTAAGGCTTTATGTAGACTTCAGTATGCTAAAAAATGTTTATTAACATTATATGTTAAACTAATGATTTGAAGCATTTCGATATAGATAGCTAAATGTGTATGTACAAGAAAATCGACTTTATACCTAATATAAGATTACGGAATTCTTCTAAATGCACTGCCGTTATGCCGCCATGGCTTTAAGCCAACTTCCGTTCGTTAAAGAAGGTTTATTAACTTAAATATGTTAAACTAATGATTTGAAGCATTTCGATATTGATTGCCAAATGTGTATATACAAGAAAATCAACTTTATACATAAATATAAGACTACGGAATTCCTCCAAATGTATTGTCGTTATGCCGCCATGGCTTTATATCAACTTCAATACGTTAAAGAAGGTTAATTAACTTAAATATGTTAAACGAATGGTTTGAAGCATTTCGATATCGATAGCTAAATGTGTATATACAAGAAAATCGACTCTTTACCTAAATATAAGATTACGGAATTTTTCCAAATGCACTGCCTTTATACCGTTTTGGCTTTATGTAAACTTCAGTAAGATAAAGAAGGTTAATTAACTTAAATATGTTAAACTAATGATTTAAAGCATTTCGATATCGATTGCTAAATGCGTATATACAACAAAATCGACTTTAAACCTAAATATAAGATTACGGAATTCTTCTAAATGCACTGTCGTTATGCGGACATGGCTTTATATCACCTTCATTACGCTAAAGAAGGTTAACTAACTTAAATATGTTAAACTAATGATTTAAAGCATTTCGATATCGATTGCTAAATGTGTATATACAACAAAATCGACTTTATACCTAAATATAAGATTACGGAATTCTTCTAAATGCACTGCCGTTATGCCGCCATGGCCTTAAGCCAACTTCAGTTCGTTAAAGAAAGTTTACTAACTTAAATATGTTAAACCAGTTATTTGAAGCATTTCGATATCGATTGCTTAATGCATATAAACCAGAAAATCGACTTTATACCTAAATATAAGATTACGGAATTCATATAAATATACTGCCGTAATGCCGTTATGGCTGTATGTAAACTTCAGTAAGATAAAGAAGGTTAATTAACTTAAATATGCTAAACCAGTTATTTGAAGCATTTCGATATCGACTGCTAAATGTGTAAATACAAGAAACTCCACTTTATACCTTAATTTCGATATTGATTGCTAAATGTGTACATACAAGAAAATCAACTTTATACATAATTATAAGACTACGGAATTCCTCCAAATGTATTGTCGTTATGCTGCCATGGCTGTACATCAACTTCAATACGTTAAAGAAGGTTAATTAACTTAAATGTGTTAATACAAGAAAATCGACTTGATACCTAAATATAAGATAACGGAATTCTTCTACTTGCACTGCCGTTATGCCGCAATAGCTTTATGCCAACTTCAGTTTGTTAAAGAAGGTTTGTTAACTTAAATATGTTAAACTAATGAGTTGAAGCATCACGATATCGATTGCTAAATATGTATATACAACAAAATCGACTTTATACCTAAAAATAAGATAACGGAATTCTTCTAAATGCACTGCCGTTATACCGCCTAGGCTATATGCCAAATTCAGATCGTTAAAGAAGCTTTATTAAATTAAATATGTTAAACTAATGAGTTGAAGCATCTCGATATCGATCGCCAAATGTGTGTATACAAGAAAATCGACTTTATACCTAAATATAAGATTACGGGTTTCTTCCAAATCTACTGTCGTTATGCCGCCATGGCTTTATATCAACTTCAATACGTTAAAGAAGGTTAATTAACTTAAATATGTTAAACTAATGATATGAAGCATTTCGATATCGATTGCTAAATGCGTATGTACAACAAACTCGACTTTACACCTAATTATAAGATAACGGAATTCATATAAATATACCGCCGTTATGCCGTTAAGGATTTATGTAAACTTCATTAAGACAAAGAAGGTTAATTAACTTAAATATGCTAAAGAAGTCATTTGAAGCATTTCGATATATATTGCTAAATGTGTAAATACAAGAAAATCGACTTTATACATAAATATAAAATTATAACATTACGGATATCTTCTAAATGCACTGCCGTTATACTGTTAAGGCTTTATGTAGACTTCAGTGCGTTAAAGAAGGTTTATTAACATAAATATGTTAAACTAATGATTTCCAGCATTTCTTTAACGTAATGAATGTGATATAGAGCCATGGCGGCATAACGACAGTGCATTTAGAAGAATTCCGTAGTCTTGTATTTAGGTATTAAACCGATTTTGTTGTATATACGCATTTTTAGAAGAATTCCGTAGTCTTATATTTATGTAAAAAGTCGATTTTCTTGTATATACACATTTAGCAATTGATATCGGGATACTTCAGCTCATTAGTTTAACATATTTAAGTTAATAAACCTTCATTAACGAACTGAAGTTGGCATAAAGCTATGGCGGCATAACGGCAGTGCATGTGTAAAGTCGATTTTCTTGTATTTACACATTTAGCAATCGATATAGAAATGCATCAAATAACTGGTTTAGCATATTTAAGTTAATTAACCATCTTTATCTTACTGAAGTTTACATAAAGCAATAACGGCATAACGGCAGTATATTTATATGAATTCCGTAATCTTATATTTAGGTATAAAGTCGATTTTGTTGTACATACACATTTAGCAATCGATATCGAAATTCTTCAAATAATTATTTTAGCATATTTAAGTTAGTTAACCTTCTTTAACGTATTGAAGTTGATATAAAGCCATGGCGTAATCTTATATTTAGGTAAAAAGTCGAGTTTGTTGTACATACATATTTAGCAATCGATATCGAAATGCTTCAAGTCATTAGTTTAACATATTTAAGTTAGTTAACCTTCTTTAACGTATTGAAGTTGATATAAAGCCATGGCGGCATAACGACAGTGCATTTAGAAGAATTCCGTAATCTTATATTTAGGTATAAAGTCGATTTTGTTGTAAATACACATTAGCAATCGATATCGAGATGGTTCAACTCATTAGTTTAACATATTTAAGTTAATTAACCTTATTTTTCCTACTGAAGTGTACGTAAAGCCATAACGGTATAACGGCAGTGCATTTGGAAGAATTCCCTAATCTTATATTTAGGTATAAAGTCAATTTTCTTTTATATACACATTTAGATATCGATATCGAAATCCTTCAAATCATTCGTTTAACATATTTAAGTTAGTTAACCTTCTTTAACGTAATGAAGGTGATATAAAGCCATGGCGGCATAACGACAGTGCATTTAGAAGAATTCCGTAATCTTATATTTAGGCATAAAGTCGATTTTCTTAAATATTCACATTTAGCAATCGATAACGAAATGCTTCAAATCATTAGCTTAACATATTTAAGTTAATTAACTTTCTTTAACGAACTGAAGTTAACATAAAGCCATAACGGCATAACGGCAGTGCATTTGGAAGAATTCCGTAATCTTATATTTAGGTAAAAAGTCGATTTTCTTGTATATAAACATTTAGCTATCGATATCGAAATGCTTCAAATCATTCGTTTAACATATTTAAGTTAAATAGCCTTCTTTAACGTAATGAAGGTGACATAAAGCCATGGCGGCATAACGGCAGTGCATTTAGAAGAATTCCGTAATCTTGTATTTAGGTATAAAGTCGATTTTCTTGTATATACACATTTAGCTATCGATATCAAAATGCTTCAAATCATTAGTTTAACATATTTAAATTAATTAACATTCTTTAACGTACTGAAGTTTATATAAAGCCATGGCGGCATAACGACAGTACATTTAGAAGAATTCCGTAGTCTTATATTTATGTAAAAAGTCAATTTTCTTGTATATACACATTAAGCAATCGATATCGAAATGCTTCAAATCATTAGTTTAACATATTTAAGTTAGTTAACCTTCTTTACCGTAATGAAGGTGATATAAAGCCATGGCGGCATAACGACAGTGCATTTAGAAGAATTCCGTAATCTTATATTTAGGTATAAAGTCGATTTTGTTGTATATACGCATCTAGCAATCGATATCGAAATGCTTCAAATCATTAGTTTAACATATTTAAGGTAATTAACTTCCTTTAACGTATTGAAGTTGATATAAAGCCATGGCGGCATAACGACAGTAGATTTGGAAGAATTCCGTAATCTTATATTTAGGTGTAAGGTCGATTTTGTTGTATATACACATTTAGCAATCGATATCGAAATGCTTCAAATCATTAGTTTAACATATTTAAGTTAATTAACCTTCTTTATCTTACTGAAGTTTACATAAAGCCAAAACGGTACAACGGCAGTGCATTTGGAAAAATTCCGTAATCTTATATTTAGGTAAAGAGTCGATTTTCTTGTATATACACATTTAGCTATCGATATCGAAATGCTTCAAATCATTCGTTTAACATATTTTAGTTAGTTAACCTTCTTTAACGTAATGAAGGTGATATAGAGCCATGGCGGCATAACGACAGTGCATTTAGAAGAATTCCGTAGTCTTATATTTATGTAAAAAGTCAATTTTCTTGTATATACACATTAAGCAATCGATATCGAAATGCTTCAAATCATTAGTTTAGTATATAGTAATCGATATCGAAATGCTCCAAATCACTAGTTTAACATATTTAAGATCATTAACCTTCTTTAACGTAATGAAGGTGATATAAAGCCATGGCGGCATAACGACAGTGCATTTAGAAGAATTCCGTATTATTATATTTATGTATAAAGTCGATTTTCTTGTATATACGCATTTAGCAATCGATAACGAAATGCTTCAAATCATTAGTTTAACATATTTAAGTTAATAAACCTTCTTTAACGTATTGAAGTTGATACAAAGCCATGGCGGCATAACGGCAGTGCATTTAGAAGAATTCCATAATCTTATATTTATGTATAAAGTCGATTTTCTTTTATATACACATTTAGCTATCGATATCGAAATGCTTCAAATCATTCGTTTAGAATATTTAAGTTCGTTAACCTTCTTTAACGTAATGAAGGTGATATAAAGCCATGGCGGCATAACGACAGTGCATTTAGAAGAATTCCGTAATCTTATATTTATGTATAAAGTCGATTTTTTTTGTATATACACATTCAGCAATCGATATCGAAATGCTTTAAATCATTAGTTTAACATGTTTAAGTTAATAAACCTTCTTTAACGAACGGAAGTTGGCTTATAGCCATGTCGGCATAACGGCAGTGCATTTAGAAGAATTCCGTAATCTTATATTTATGTATAAAGTCGATTTTCTTGTTTATACACATTTAGAAATCGATATCGAAATGCTTCAAATCATTAGTTTAACATATTTAAGTTCGTTAACCTTCTTTAACGTAATGAAGGTTATATAAAGCCATGGCGGCATAACGACAGTGCATTTGGAAGAATTCCGTAATCTTATATTTAGGTATAAAGTCGAGTTTCTTGTATTTACACATTAAGCAATTGATATCGAAATGCATCAGATATGGTTTAGCATATTTATGTTAATTAACCTTCTTTAACATACTAAGTTTACATAAAGCCATAACGGTATAACGGCAGTACATTTAGAAGAATTCCGTAATCTTATATTTATGGTATAAAGTCGATTTTCTTGTATATACACATTTAGCAATCGATATCGAAATGCTTCAAATCATTAGTTTAACATATTTAAGTTCGTTAACCTTCTTTAACGTAATGAAGGTGATATAAAGCCATGGCGGCATAACGACAGTGCATTTAGAAGAATTCCGTAATCTTATATTTATGTATAAAGTCGATTTTCTTGTATATACACATTTAGCAATCGATATCGAAATGCTCAAATCATTAGTTTAACATATTTAAGTTCGTTAACCTTCTTTAACGTAATGAAGGTGATATAAAGCCATAGCGGCATAACGACAGTGCATTTAGAAGAATTCCGTATCTTATATTTATGTATAAAGTCGATTTTGTTGTATACACATTAGCAATCGATATTGAAATGCTTAAATCATTGTTTAACATATTTAAGTTAATAAACCTTCTTTAACGAACGGAAGTTGGCTTAAAGCCATGGCGGCATAACGGCAGTGCATTTAGAAGAATTCCGTAATCTTATATTTAGGTATAAAGTCGATTTTCTTGTATATACACATTTAGCAATCGATATCGAAATGCTTCAAATCATTGTTTAACATATTTAAGTTCGTTAACCTTCTTTAACGTAATGAAGGTGATATAAAGCCATGGCGGCATAACGACAGTGCATTTAGAAGAATTCCGTAATCTTATATTTATGTATAAAGTCGATTTTCTTGTATATACACATTAGCAATCGATATCGAAATGCTTCAATAGTTTAAGTTAATAAACCTTCTTTAACGAACGGAAGTTGGCTTAAAGCCATGGCGGCATAACGGCAGTGCATTTAGAAGAATTCTGTAATCTTATATTTAGGTATAAAGTCGATTTTCTTGTATATCACATTTAGCTATCGATATCGAAATGCTTCAAATCATTAGTTTAACATATTTAAGTTATAAACCTTCTTTAACGTAATGAAGGTGATATAAAGCCATGGCGGCATAACGACAGTGCATTTAGAAGAATTCCGTAATCTTATATTTATGTATAAGTCGATTTTCTTGTATATCACATTAGCAATCGATATCGAAATGTCAAAGTTTAAGTATAAAGTCGACTTCTTTAACGTAATGAAGTGCATTATACCATGGCGGCATAACGACAGTGCATTTAGAAGAATTCTGTAATCTTATATTTAGTATAAAGTCGATTTTCTTGTATATACAAGTTTGATCATATAAAGCCATATATTCATAGTTTAATAAACTTTTTAAGCATACGAAGTCATTTAGTTCGGTATAACGGCAGTGCATTTAGAAGAATTCGAATGTTAATTTATATTTAGGTATAAAGTCGATTTTATGTATATCACATTTGCATCGATATCGAAATGCTTCAGACACTCGTTTAACATATTAAGTTATAACCTCTTTAGAGAACTGAAGTTGAAACAAAAAGCTGCATAATTCCAAGTCTTATATTTAGGATAAAGTCGATTTTTTGTATATACACATTTAGCAATCGATATGAGATGTTCAATCTTTAAATTATCTAACCATTGCTTTATGTTCTGACCCACCTCATTCAAATCGTTTACCGCTAGAGCGTACAAAGTTGAAACAAAAATGTGACTATTGCCAAGCGCCTGGTAGGAGTAGAAGAAAGATGAAGTTTTCCGAAGAGCTCTTTAAATTATCTAACCAATGCTTTATGTTTGACCCACCTCGTTCAAATGTTTACGCTAGAGCGTACAAAGTTGAAACAAAAATGTGACTATTGCCAGCGCTCTTAGAGTAGAAGAAAGATTGAAAGTTTCCAAGAGTCTTTTAATTATCTAACCAATCGCTTTATGTTCGACCCACCTCGTTTCAATAGTTTAGCCCATAGCGTTAGCAAAGTTGAAACAAAAATGTGACTATTGCCAACCTCTTAGATGTAGAAAAAGATTGAAGACTTTCCTGAGAGCTCCTTTTAAATTATCTAACCAATGCTTTATGTTCGACCCACCTCATTCAAATAGTTTAGCCCGTAGAGCGTTAGCAAAGTTGAAACAAAAATGTGACTATTGCCAAGCCCTGGTAGAGTAGAAGAAAGATTGAAGACTTTCCTGAGAGCTCTTTAAATTATCTAACCAATGTTTTATGTTTGACTCACTCGTTCAAATAGTTTACCCGCTAGAGCGTTATCAAAAGTGAAACAAAAATGTGACTATTGCCAAGCCCCTGGTAGGAGTAGAAGAAAGATTGAAGATTTTCCTAAGAGCTCTTTAAATTATCTAACCAATGCTTTATGTTTGACCACCTCGTTCCAATAGTTTAGCCGCTAGAGCGTTAGCAAAGTTGAAACAAAAATGTGACTATTGCCAAGCCCTGATAGAGTAGAAGAAAGATTGAAGATTTTCCTAAGAGCTCTTTAAATTATCTAACCAATGCTTTATGTTTGACCCACCTCGTTCCAATAGTTTAGCCGCTAGAGCGTTAGCAAAGTTGAAACAAAAATGTGACTATTCCAAGCCCCTGATAGAGTAGAAGAAAGATTGAAGACTTTCCTGAAGCTCTTTAAATTATCTAACCAATGCTTTATGTTTGACTCACTCGTTAAATAGTTTACCGCTAGAGCTTAGCAAAGTGAAACAAAAATGTGACTATTGCCAAGCCCCTGATAGGAGTAGAAGAAAGATTGAAGACTTTCCTGAGAGCTCTTTAAATTATCTAACCAATGCTTTATGTTTGACCACCTCGTTCCAATAGTTTAGCCGCTAGAGCGTTAGCAAAGTTGAAACAAAAATGTGACTATTCCAAGCCCCTGATAGGAGTAGAAAAAGATTGAAGACTTTCCTGAGAGCTCTTTAAATTATCTAACCAAGCTTTATGTTTGACCCACCTCTTCAAATAGTTTAGCCGCTAGAGCGTTAGCAAAGTTGAAACAAAAATGTGACTATTACCAAGCCCCTGATAGGAGTAGAAAAAGATTTAAGACTTTCCTGAAGCTCTTTAAATTATCTAACCAAGCTTTATGTTTGACCCAACTCGTTCAATAGTTTAGCCCAGAGCGTTAGCAAAGTTGAAACAAAATGTGACTATTCCAAGCCCCTGGTAGGAGTAGAAGAAAGATTGAAGACTTTTCTGAAGCCTTTAAATTATCTAACCAATGCTTTATGTTTGACCCACCTCGTTCCAATAGTTTAGCCGCTAGAGCGTTAGCAAAGTTGAAACAAAAATGTGACTATTTCCAAGCCCCTGATAGGAGTAGAAGAAAGATTGAAGACTTTCCTGAGAGCTCTTTAAATTATATAACCAATACTTTATGTTTGACCCACCTCATTCAAATAAATTAGCCGCTAGAGCGTTAGCAAAGTTGAAACAAAAATGTGACTATTACCAAGCCCCTGATAGGAGTAGAAGAAAGATTTAAGACTTTCCTGAGAGCTCTTTAAATTATCTAACCAATGCTTTATGTTTGACTAACTCGTTTAAATAGTTTACCCGCTAGAGCATTAATAAAGTGAAACAAAAATGTGACTATTTCCAAGACCCTGGTAGGAGTAGAATAAAGATTGAAGACTTTCCTGAGATCTCTTTAAATTATCTAACCAATGCTTAATGTTTGACCCACCTTTTTCCAATAGTTTAGCCGCTAGAGCGTTAGCAAAGTTGAAACAAAAATGTGACTATTGCCAAGCCCCTGATAGTAGTAGAACAAAGATTGAAGACTTTTCTGACAGCTCTTTAAATTATCTAACCAACGCTTTATGTTTGACCACCTCGTTCAAATAGTTTAGCCGCTAGAGCGTTAGCAAAGTGAAACAAAAATGTGACTATTTCCAAGCCCCTGATAGGAGTAGAATAAAGATTGAGACTTTCCTGAGAGCTCTTTAAATTATCTAACCAAGCTTTATGTTTGACCCACCTCATTCAAATAAATTAGCCGCTAGAGCGTTAGCAAAGTTGAAACAAAAATGTGACTATTACCAAGCCCCTGATAGGAGTAGAAGAAAGATTTAAGACTTTCCTGAGAGCTCTTTAAATTATCTAACCAATGCTTTATGTTTGACCCAACTCGTTTCAATAGTTTAGCCTCAGAGCGTTAGCAAAGTTGAAACAGAAATGTGACTATTACCAAGCCCCTGGTAGGAGTAGAAGAAAGATTGAAGACTTTTCTGAGAGCCCTTTAAATTATCTAACCAATGCTTTATGTTTGACCCAACTCGTTCCAATAGTTTAGCCGCTAGAGCGTTAGCAAAGTTGAAACAAAAATGTGACTATTTCCAAGCCCCTGATAGGAGTAGAAGAAAGATTGAAGACTTTCCTGAGAGCTCTTTAAATTATATAACCAATACTTTATGTTTGACCCACCTCATTCAAATAAATTAGCCGCTAGAGCGTTAGCAAAGTTGAAACAAAAATGTGACTATTACCAAGCCCCTGATAGGAGTAGAAGAAAGATTTAAGACTTTCCTGAGAGCTCTTTAAATTATCTAACCAATGCTTTATGTTTGACTAACCTCGTTTAAATAGTTTACAAGCTAAAGCGTTATCAAAAGTGAAACAAAAATGTGACTATTTCCAAGCCCCTGATAGTAGTAGAACAAAGATTGAAGACTTTTCTGACAGCTCTTTAAATTATCTAACCAACGCTTTATGTGTGACTCACCTCGTTCAAATAGTTTAGCCGCTAGAGCGTTAGCAAAGTTGAAACAAAAATGTGACTATTGCCAAGCCCTGGTAGGAGTACAAGAAAAATTGGGGACTTTCCTTTCTACTCCTACCAGGGGCTTGGCAATTCAATCTTTCTTCTACTTCTATCAGGGGCTTGGTAATAGTCACATTTCTGTTTCACTTTTGATAACGCTCTGAGGCTAAACTATTTGAATGAGGTGGGTCGAACATAAAGCATTGGTTAGATAATTTAAAGAGCTCTCAGGAAAGTCTTCAATCTTTATTCTACTCCTATCAGGGGCTTGGAAATAGTCACATTTTTGTTTCACTTTTATTAATGCTCTAGCGGGTAAACTATTTAAACGAGGTTAGTCAAACATAAAGCATTGGTTAGATAATTTAAAGAGCTCTCAGGAAAGTCTTAAATCTTTATTCCACTCCTATCAGGGGCTTGGAAATAGTCACATTTCTGTTTCAACTGTGCTAACGCTCTGAGGCTAAACTATTTGAATGAGGTGGGTCGAACATAAAGCATTGGTTAGATAATTTAAAGAGCTCTCAAGAAAGTCTTCAATCTTTCTTCTACTCTTATCAGGGGCTTGGCAATAGTCACATTTTTGTTTCACTTTTGATAACGCTCTAGCGGGTAAACTGTTTAAACGAGGTGAGTCAAACATAAAGCATTGGTTAGATAATTTAAAGAGCTCTCAGCAAAGTCATTAATTTTTCTTCTACATCTACCAGGGGCTTGGCAATAGTCACATTTTTGTTTCAACTTTGCTAACGCTCTAGCGGCTAAACTATTGGAACGAGTTGGGTCAAACATAAAGCGTTGGTTAGATAATTTAAAGAGCTCTCAGGAAAGTCTTCAATCTTTATTCTACTCCTATCAGGGGCTTGAAAATAGTCACATTTTTGTTTCAACTTTGCCAACGCTCTAGCGGCTAAACTATTGGAACGAGGTGGGTCAAACATAAAGCATTGGTTAGATAATTTAAAGAGCTCTTAGGAAAATCTTCAATCTTTCTTCTACTATTATCAAAGGCTTGGCAATCGTCACATCTTTGTTTCAACTTTGCTAACGCTCTAGCGGCTAAACTATTGGAACGAGGTCGGTCAAACACAAAGCATTGGTTAGATAATTTAAAAAGCTCACAGGAAAGTCTTCACTCTTTCATGTACATCTACCAGGGGCGTGGCAATAGTCACATTTTTGTTTCACTTTTGATAACGTTTTAGCGGGTAAACTGTTTGAACGAGGTGAGTCAAACATAAAGCGTTGGTTAGATAATTTAAAGAGCTGTCAGGAAAGTAATCAATCTTTGTTCTACTACTATCAGGGGCTTGGTAATAGTCACATTTTTGTTTTAACTTTGCTAACGCTCTAGCGGCTAAACTATTGGAACGAGTTGTGTCAAACATAAAGCGTTGGTTTGATAATTTAAAGAGCTCTCAGGAAAGTCTTCAATCTTTATTCTACTCCTATCAGGGGCTTGGAAATAGTCACAGTTTTGTTTCACTTTTATTAATGCTCTAGCGGGTAAACTATTTAAACGAGGTTAGTCGAACATAAAGCATTGGTTAGATAATTTAAAGAGCTCTTAGGAAAATCTTCACTCTTTCTTCTACTCCTATCAGGGGCTTGGCAGTTGTCACATTTTTGTTTCAACTTTGCTAACGCTCTAGCGGGTAAACTATTTAAACGAGCTGAGTCAAACATAAAACATTGGTTAGATAATTTAAAAAGCTCACAGGAAAGTCTTCAATCTTTCTTGTACATCTACCAGGGGCGTGGCAATGGTCACATTTTTGTTTCACTTTTGATAACGCTCTAGTGGGTAAACTATTTGTACGAGGTGAGTTAACCATAAAACATTGGTTAGACAATTTAAAGGGCTTTCAGGAAAGTCTTCAATCTTTCTTCTGCTCTAACCAGGTGTTTGGCAATAGTCACATTTTTGTTTCAACTTTGCAAACGCTATCGTGGCTAAACTATTGAAACGAGGTGGGTCGAACATAAAGCATTGGTTAGATAATTTAAAGAGCTCTCAGGAAAGTCTTCAATCTTTGTTCTACATCTACCAGGGACAATAGTCACATTTTTGTTTCAACTTTGCTAACGCTCTGAGGCTAAACTATTGGAACGAGGTGGGTCAAACATAAAGCATTGGTTAGATAATTTAAAGACCTCTTAGGAAAACTTTCCATCTTTCTTCTACTCCTACCAGGCGCTTGGCAATAGTCACATTTTTGTTTCACTTTTGATAACGCTCTAGCCGGTAAACGATTTGAACGAGGTGGGTCAAACATAAAGCTTTGGTTAGATAATTTAAAGAGCTCTCAGTAAAGTCTCCAATCTTTCTTCTACTCCTACCAGGTGCTTGGCAATAGTCACATTTTTGTTTCAACTTTGCTAACGCTCTAAGGCTAAACTATTTGAATGAGGTGGGTCGAACATAAAGCATTGGTTAGATAATTTAAACAAATGAGTTGAACCATCTCAATATCGATTGCTAAATGTGTATATACAACAAATTCGACTTTATGCCTAAATATAAGACTATGGAATTATGGCTTTTTGTCAATTTCAGTTCTCTAAAGGAGGTTTATTAACTTAAATATGTTAAACCAGTTATCTGAAGCATTTCGATATCGATTGCGAAATGTGTATATACATAAAATCGACTATATACCTAAATATAAAATTATAACATTACGGATTTCTTCTAAATGCACTGCCGTTATACCGCTAAGGCTTTATGTAGACTTCAGTATGCTAAAAAAGGTTTATTAACTTAATATGTTAAACTTATTATTTGAAGCATTTCGATATCGATATCTCAAACAAAAAAATTGACTTTATACCTAAATATAAGATTACGGAATTCTTCTACATGCACTGTCGTTATGCCGCCATGGCTTTATATCACCTTCATTACGTTAAAGAAGGTTAACTAACTTAAATATGTTAAACTAATGATTTGAAGATTTTCGATATCGATTGCTAAATGCGTAAATACAAGAAAATCGACTATATACCTAAATATAAGATTACGGAATTCTTCTACATGCACTGTCGTTATGCCGCCATGGCTCTATATCACCTTCATTACATTAAAGGAGGTTAATTAACTTAAACATGTTAAACTAATGTTTTGAAGCATTTCGATATCGATTGCTAAATGTGTATATAAAAGAAAATCGACTTTATACCTAAATATAAGATTACGTAATTCTTCTAAATGCTTTGCCGTTATGCCGTTAAGGCGTTTGTAGACTTCAGTAAGATAAAAAGGGTTAATTAACTTAAATATGTTAAACTAATGATTTGAAGCATTTCGATATCGATTGCTAGATGCGTATATACAACAAAATCGACTTTATACCCAATTATAAGATTACGGAATTCTTCTAGATGCACTGTCGTTATGCCGCCATGGCTTTATATCACCTTCATTACGTTAAAGAAGGTTAACTAACTTAAATATGTTAAACTAATGATTTGAAGCATTTCAATATCGACTGCTAAATGTGTATGTACAACAAAATCGACTTTATACCTCAATATAAGATAACGGAATTCATATAAATATACTGCCGTTATGCCGTTATGGCTTTATGTAAACTTTAGTAAGATAAAGAAGGTTAATTAACTTAAATATGCTAAACCAGTTATCTGATGCATTTTGATATCGATTGCTTAATGTGTAAATACAAGAAAATCGACTTTATACCTAAATATAAGATTACGGAATTCTTCCAAATGCACTGCCATTATACCGTTATGGCTTTATGTTAACTTCAGTTTGTTAAAGAAGG
>JAPZAG010002542.1:0-16281 GCA_027475135.1 Bactrocera correcta | reverse complement strand
TCGCATTTATACCTAATAAAAGATAACATAATTCTTCTAAATGCACTGCCGTTATGCCGTTAAGGCTTTATGTAGACTTCAGTGAGTTAAAGAAGGTTTATTAACTTAAATATGTTAAACTAATGATTTGAAGCATTTCGATACCGATCGCTAAATGCGTATATTGAACAAAATCGACTTTATACCTAAATATAAGATTACGGAACTCTTCCAAATGCACTGCCGTTATGCCGTTGAGTCTTTTGTAGACTTCAGTAAGATAAAGAGGATTAATTAACTTAAATCTGTTAAACTAATGATGTGAAGCATATCGGCATCGATTGCTAAATGTGTATATACAAGAAAATCGACTTTATACCTAAATATAAGATTACGGAATTGTTCCAAATGTACTGTCGTTATGCCGCCATGGCTTTGTATCACCTTCAATACGTTAAAGAAGGTTTATTAACTTAAATATGTTAAACTAATGATTTGAAGCATTTCGATATCGATTGCTAAATGAGTATGTACAAGAAAATCGAATTCATACCTAAACATAAGACTACGTAATTCTTCTAAATGCACTGCCGTTATCCCTTTAAAGGGCTTTTGCAGACTTCAGTAAGAAAAAGAGGGTTAAGTAACTTAAATATGTTTAACTAATGATTTAAAGCATTTCGATATCGATTGCTAAATGTGTATGTACAAAAAAATCGACTTTATACCTACATATAAGATTACGGAATTCTTCCAAATTACTGTCGTTACGCCGCCATGGCTTTATTTCACCTTCAATACGTTAAGGATGGTTAACTAACTAAAATATGTTAAACTAATGATTTGGAGCATTTCGATATCGATTGCTAAATATGTAAATACAAGAAAATCGACTTTTTACCTTAATATAAGATTACGGAATTCTTCCAAATGTACTGTCGTTATGCCGCCATGGTTTGTATCAACTGCAATACGTTAAAGAAGGTTAATTATTTTAAATATGTTAAACTAATAGTTTGAAGCATTTCGATATCGACTGCTAAATGTGTAAATACAACAAAATCGACTTTATACCTAAATATAAAACTATAACATTACGGATTGCTTCTAAATGCACTGCCGTTATACCGTTAAGGCTTTATGTAGACTTTAGTAAGCTAAAAAATATTTATTAATTTAATATGTTAAACAAATGATTTGAAGCATTTCGATATCGATAGCTAAATATGTATATACAAGAAAATGGACTTTATACCTAAATATAGGATTACGGAATTCTTCTAGATGCACTGCCGTTATGCCGTTAACGCTTTATGTAGACTTCAGTGCGTTAAAGAAGGTTTATTAACTTAAATATGTTAAACTAATGATTTAAAGCATTCCGATATCGATTGCTAAATGTGTTATACAAGAAAATTGACTTTATATCTAAACATAAGATTACGGGATTCTTCCAATCCTACTGTCATTATGCCGCCATGGCTTTGTATCAACTTCAATACGTTAAAGAAGGTTAATTATTTTAAATATGTTAAACTAATGGTTTGAAGCATTTCGATATCGATTGCTAAATGTGCAAATACAAGAAAATCGACTTTATACCTAAATATAAAATTATAACATTACGGGATTCTTCTAAATGCACTGCCGTTATACCGTTAAGGCTTTATGTAGACTTTAGTAAGCTAAAAAATATTTATTAATTTAATATGTTAAACAAATGATTTGAAGCATTTCGATATCGATAGCTAAATATGTATATACAAGAAAATCGACTTAATACCTAAATATAGGATTACGGAATTCTTCTACATCCACTGCCGTTATGCCAACTTCAGATCGTTAAAGAAGTTTTATTAACTAAAATATGTTAAACTAATGAGTTGAAGCATTTCGATATCGATTGCTAAATGTGTATATACAAGAAAATCGATTTTACACCTAAATAAAAGATTACGGAATTCACTCAAATATACTGCCGTTATGCCGTTATGGCTTTATTTAAACTTCAGTAAAATAAAGAAGGTTAATTAACCTAAATATGCTAAACCAGTTATTTGAAGATTTTCGATATCGATTGCTAAATGTGTAAATCCAAGAAACTCGACTACATACCTAAATATAAGATTACGGAATTCTTCCAAATGCACTGCCGTTATGGCTTTATATCAACTTCAATACGTTAAAGAAGGCTAATTAACTTAAATATGTTAAACTAATGATTTGAAGCATTTCGATATCGATTGCTAAATGTGTATATACAAGAAAATCGACTTTATACCTAACTAAAAGATTACGGAATTCTTCCAAATGTACTGTCATTATGCCGCCAAGGCTTTGTACCAACTTCAATACGTTAAAGAAGGCTAATTAACTTAAATATGTTAAACTAATGGTTTGCAGCATTTTGATATCGCTTGCTAAATGAATATGTACAAGAAAATCGAATTCATACCTAAATATAAGATTACGTTATTCTTCTAAATGCACTGCCGTTATGCCTTTAAGTAACTTAAATATGTTAAACTAATGATTTGAAGCATTTCGATATCGATTGCTAAATGTGTATATACAAGAAAATCGACTTTATACCTAACTAAAAGATTACGGAATTCTTCCAAATGTACTGTCATTATGCCGCCAAGGCTTTGTACCAACTTCAATACGTTAAAGAAGGTTTATTAATTTAAATATGTTAAACTAACGATTTGAAGCATTTCGATATCGATTGCTAAATGAGTATGTACAAGAAAATCGAATTCATACCTAAATATAAGATTACGTAATTCTTCTAAATGCTCTGCCGTTATGCCTTTAAGTAACTTAAATATGTTTAACTAATGATTTGAAGCATTTCGATATCGATTGCAAAATGTGTTTGTACAAAAAAATCGACTTTATACCTAAATATAAGATAACGGAATTCATATAAAAATACTGCCGTTATGCCGTTAAGGCTTTTGTAGACTTCAGTAAGATTAAGAGGATTAATTAACTTAAATATGTTAAACTAATGAGTTGAAGCATTTCGATATCGATTGCTAAATGTGTATATACAAGAAAATCGATTTTATACCTAAATAAAAGATTACGGAATTCACTCAAATATACTGCCGTTATGCCGTTATGGCTTTATTTAAACTTCAGTAAAATAAAGAAGGTTAATTAACCTAAATATGCTAAACCAGTTGTTTGAAGATTTTCGATATCGATTGCTAAATGTGTTAATCCAAGAAACTCGACTACATACCTAAATAAAAGATTACGGAATTCTTCCAAATGCACTGCCGTTATGGCTTTATATCAACTTCAATACGTTAAAGAAAGTTAATTATTTTAAATATGTTAAACTAATGGTTTGCAGCATTTTGATATCGCTTGCTAAATGATTATATACAAGAAAGTCGAATTTATACCAAAATATAAGAAAACATAATTCTTCTAAATGCACTGCCGTTATGCCGTTAAGGCTTTATGTAGACTTCAGTGAGTTAAAGAAGGTTTATTAACTTAAATATGTTAAACTAATGATTTGAAGCATTTCGTTATCGATTGCTAAAAGTGTATATACAAGAAAATCGACTTTATACCTAAATATAAGATTACGGAATTCTTCCAAATGTACTGTCGTTATGCCGCCATGGCTTTATGTCAACTTCAATTCGTTAAAGGAGGTTAATTAACTTAAAAAAGTTAAACTAATAATTTGAAGCATTTTGATATCGCTTGCTAAATGAGTATATACAAGAAAGTCAAATTTTATACCTAAATATAATATTATAACATTACGGAATTCTTCTAAATGCAGTGCAGTTATACCGTTAAGGCTTTATGTAGACTTCAGTGCGTTAAAGAAGGTTTATTAACTTAAATATGTTAAACTAATGATTTGAAGCATTTCGATATCGATTGCTAAATGCGTATGTTGAACAAAATCGACTTTATACCTAAATATAAGATTACGGAACTCTTCCAAATGCACTGTCGTTATGCCGTTAAGGCTTTTGTAGACTTCAGTAAGATAAAGAGGATTAATTAACTTAAATCTGTTAAACTTATGATGTGAAGCATATCGGCATCGATTGCTAAATGTGTATATACAAGAAAATCGACTTTATACCTAAATATAAGATTATGGAATTGTACCAAATGTACTGTCGTTATGCCGCCATGGCTTTGTATCACCTTCAATACGTTAAAGAAGCTTTATTAATTTAAATATGTTAATCTAACGACTTGAAGCATTTCGATATCGATTGCTAAATGAGTATGTACAAGAAAATCGAATTCATACCTAAATATAAGATTACGTAATTCTTCTAAATGCACTGCCGTTATGCCTTGTAACGAAGCTTTTGTTGTCCCTGCTTCTTACAAGGATAATTGCTGAGGTATACTCGCCGTGTCCAGGGTTCGCTACAATAAATTTGTAAATGTTGGGGCTCCTCTGCGAACCGTTTCTTTATTTATTCAACTCAACTAAATATCTAATATAATATATTAGCCCACGACACAGGACGTCTCCTGAGGACGGCGCTGTTGGGGTAACGGTTCGGTGTGCTCCGCTAGGGCAATACCGTTTCCCCGCTCTGCTGCGCTCCTGGGTGCTAGACGACTTGCTGCCACCACTTCGACCACGCGCTGCTGCTTCTGCCGGCGCTCGTGTGGGCCTCCCTGTCGCTGCCCTGCTATACGCGTTCACTCTCGCGTGCTACGCTTTCTGCGCTCGGCTACTTCTGCCGACGCGCGCGTAGGCTTCACTACGCCTTGCTGTCGCTACGTTGACCACGCGCTGCTGCCTCTGCCGACGCTCGGCTGTACTGGACCTTGCTATCACTACGTTGACCACGCGCCGCTGCCTCTGCCGACGCTCGGCTTTACTGGACCTTGCTATCACCACTTTTACCACGCGCTGCTTCTGCCGACGTTCGGCTTTACTGCGACGGTCACTTTTAAAGACCCCGGACCACGGAAGACTGCCTTAGCGACCGCGATGTTAACGGTTGAGTCGGTCAGAGGATAAACTCACTACCGAGCTCACCCTTAACATACGGCGTTCACAAGTTAGGGTACCAAGACTAGCCAGAGGATAAACTCACTGCATAGTCTGATGCCCAACACGTGTGTGCGCTGTCACAGTCCCGTGCTGACTCACTGATCGTCCGCCATCTAACTACCCACCAAGCCTGTGTTGCGTGCTAGCACCTTCGCAACATGTTGCGTGGGGATGGCGTGTGTTGCTGGGATGGCGTGTGTTGCTGGCGGTGGCGTGATTTTACCGCTGCGTATGCATACTTGCTGTTGTTGCGTTGGGATGGCGTGTGTTGCTGGGATGGCGTGTGTTGCTGGCGGTGGCGTGATTTTACCGCTGCGTATGCATACTTGTGAACAATAGGGTGGGCCTTTGTGTGGACTAAATTCTAAAAGATATTTAGTTCTCACACTCCCCCCCCACTTCGGAGGGTTTTGCATTCCATGCAAAATTCAATAAATTCTATTGTAAATTTACAATGGTTTCTTAAAAAGTTTAAAATACAATATTGTTAACTTACAATAGTTATTTGTTATAAAAAAAAAAATCTAAGATTTACGCCTAAAAGTACATATACATATGTAGTTACAATCGTCATTTGGCTTAAACAAGAAAAATTCTAAGGTTTACACCTATAAGTATACAGTATATTTGATACCCTTGTTTTTTCGTTTTCGTTTTGTTTGTTCAATATATATATTTTTTTTTCACGCTTATTCCATATAAATTCAATTTTTTTTTTTTTTTTTTTTTTTTTTTTTTTGTAATTAGGAACTATATAGCTTAAACTAAGTATAAAGTTTTAGAAAAAGAAATTTTCCCCCTTAGGGCTCTTCAGTTCCCGGGGGTTGTTGTTGTGGTTTTTGCTTTGATGTGGGCGCCCCACCGGTACATGACCACTTTGTATTTTGTGGTGTTGAATTTGAGGCGGTGCTTCCCGATGCCACCTGAGAGGTCGTTGAGGCCTCTGCGAATTCTATCCGCGATCTCCGGGAAGGCCTCTAGCGCTGTCCCGTCTGCATCGGCGATGGAAATTTTTAGACCCTCTGGTGGCAGCTCTACTTCCACAGATGATGGTGGTGGTATTGCAACGTTGGGCGCGGGTGTTGTCTGGTGTCGTCTGAAGGTGGCCAATATTTGGGCTCGCTTTTCAGCTGCTAGCTTCGCCGTGAAGGGTTCGGAGATGCATCCGGGTGCCCCTTCGCCTCGTCCTGCGTACCGCATGACCCGCTCTATTGTCTCCAGCACGTAGATACCGCAGTCATTTGTGTTTTCTTGCTGGGGTACGTCTAGCAGCAGTTCCCGGTATTCGAAGTCTCCTTCTCCGCCCCTTTCCTTGTACTCCCACTGGAGGAATTCGCGCCAGGCCGTGGTTGCGTGGGTGACCTTGCCCCTCATCCAGGAATCTGCAACCCATATCTGGTGGGGTTGATGGCAGACTGTGTCCGTGACGTGGTGCGTGAGCTCACGGTTGGATAGGGCGAGAAGGTACCAGTGATGAGCGGCGTTGTGTGGCGCTAGGACTACCCTTTGTCCAAATATGTCCACGTTGCGAATCCAGCGGTGAATGCGGCGGAAGTTTTCGTCGCGCCTTCCTGGCTGGTTCAGCTGCCAGACCACGAATGGGCTAAGAACTGTGGCTTCCGGGCCAAATTCAGTTTCCAGGTACTTCGCATACGCATCGATGACCGTGTCGGTGAGCCACGATCCGTCCTCCAGGGATCGTAAGTCTGTTTGGTATAGGCAGACTCCGCTTGGTCCCGCTGGGAAGGTAAGTTCTGCCTTCTCGTTCTCCAGTAGCGTACCTTCATTTTCGGAGGAGAGTTCGATCACTGGCGATCTCCAAGGGACGGTGGCGTCGTCAGAGGTAGACGCTTCGCTGCTACTGATCCTTCCGACGCTTACTGGCCCCGTGGCCAGGCTGGTTCTTTGTGACGCTGCAGTCCATGAAGCTCGGCGCGTCGTACTTATGTGCGCTGCCATATAGCGCCTCATGACAGTCTGCACCTTACGGGCCTTTGCGGAATTTGTCGCGGCGTTAAGGTCGTTGGTGTGCGCTGTGGTGGCGTCGTTGACCTGGGGCGATGTGGTGGCGTCGGTTCCGTGGCTCGCTGTTGCTACCCTTGTGCGTCGCGCCAGATGTTGCGTCGCTGCCTGCAAGGCATCTGCGCGTGCCGATTTGGCACTTCTAGTGCCAGAAGTGCCTGCTGCCTCCAGTGTTCGTATCCTAGGTAGCTTCCGCTGCTCTTCCTCCATCCGTTCGCGGAATCGCTTCACGCTCCGTGTCAATTTATCCTTATCCATCTCGTATGTACGTATAAACTTTAGTGAAATTCTCCGGTTGTCTTACTTCGCTGACGGCTCACGGTCGAATGAATTTTGATCTACTCGTTTGGCCAGCAGATATGCTCGTTTGAGTAAGGATTTATATTTATTTTTATTTTCTTTTTTTTTTTTCCCAATTTGTAATTTTTAAGTTTGAAATTTTTAAATTTGTAATTTTTAAATTTGTAATGTTTATTTATTTTACACTGCCGCGAAACTGTTGTACAGCTTCAATTCGCTGATGTTCACTGTTTTCTCCTTGCCACCGTCGATCTTCTGGACATGTACGATCACTGGTGAAATGTATCTTAGAATTTTATAAGGACCATCGTACTTCGGGGCTAACTTTGCGGCGAAACCGTCTGCGGCTTTAGAGAGATGATGTTCCTTCGCCAGAACTAGCTCTCCGATCGCAGGGGTCCATTTTCTACGCCTCAAATTATAGTGGCGGGCTTGGTCCGTGGATGCTCTCTCCATGTTTTGTCGAACGATTCTGAAGGCTTCCTGCATCCTGTTGTACTTCTCTTCAGCCGTCGTGGGCATCATACCTGTGCCAATATTAACTTCGTCGAAAAGGGCATTTGGCAGTCGCGGTTCTCGTCCTTGTACGAGAAATGCCGGGCTATACCCTGTGGAGGCCGATATGCTGGAATTCACTGCGAGCTCGATCTCAGGGAGAAAATCGTCCCATTGCTGATGTCGTGATTTGCTGAGTTGTGCAATAATTCGCTTGATCGTGCGGTTTACCCTTTCCGTGGGATTTTCTTGGGGTGTATACGGCGCCGTGAATTGCTGGCGTACCCCTAGTTCCTTTAGATAGTGTTGCCATAGTGTACTCGTAAATTGAACACCATTGTCCGAAATAAGAATCTTCGGAACACCAAATCTTGCGAGGATTCTCTCTCTAAATGCGCGACGAAGTCCTTCAGATGTAGCGCGCCTCATGGGGACTAGCTCAACCCATTTGCTGAAGCGGTCGAAAAACACTAGTAGCATTGTGTTGCCATGGGTTGATCGCGGTAAGGGTCCGATGAAGTCGGTGCAAACTGTGGCAAACGGTTCCTGTGCTACCTGTGAGAGCATCTTCCCTGCTGGTCTCTGCTGTCCTTCCTTGTATTTCTGGCAGGACTCACACCGCCGTACGTACTGGCTAATGTCGCGGAACATTCCTGGCCAATAATATCGGTTGGCGACTCGGGCTACTGTCCGGCGTATGCCCATGTGTCCGGCGCTAGGCATATCGTGGTTCTCCTGCAGCACTCTTATGCGGAGTGGCTTAGGCACGCATAGCTTCCAGGGTACGGCCTCTTCATCCTGAGATCTGCACGGAATGTGGCGGTAAAGTTGGCCATCCTTCTCCATGTAATCTGCGTACTTCTCTGGGTTTGCGCGAACTTCTTCTACTCGTTTACGCCACCATTTGCATTGTGGAGCCATCGTCGTCGCTTGCCTTATGGTCTCTAGCGGCTGTCGGGACAGTGCGTCTGCTACTTGGTTGAGTTTCCCTTTGCGATATTCGATGTCGAAAGTATGCTGCTGTAACTCTAAAGCCCATCGTGCTATCCGACCGGAAGGGCTCTCTATGGAATTCAGCCACTTCAGTGACATGTGATCGGTTATCACCTTGAATCGATATCCTTCTAGGTAAGGTCTCATTTTCCTAATTCCCCAGACTATGGCGAGGCACTCCTTTTCGGTAGCTGAATAGTTTTTCTCTGCCCCATTTAATTTTCGGCTGGCGTAGGCTATTACGCGTTCTCCTCCTTCCAGATTCTGCGTCAGTACGGCTCCAAGGCCGATGTTGCTGGCGTCCGTCTGCAAAGTGAATGCCTGGCTGAAATCCGGACATGCCAGGACGGGAGCCTCCGTTAACTTTTGCTTGATGCTTTCAAATGCTGATTGTTGCTCAGGTCCCCATTTCCAGTGCTTCCCTTTCTTCAAGAGAGCTGTGAGCGGCTGGCTCATGGTCGCGAAATCTGACACAAAGCGGCGATACCAAGAGGCTATCCCCAGATACTGACGGACTTCTTTCACGTTAGTTGGTGGCTTCAGCTCCTGGATTGCTGCAACTTTCTCGGGGTCGGTGTGGATGCCTTTGTCACTAATCACATGACCTAAGTATCGGAGTTCCTTCTTAAAAAATTCGCACTTTTCAGGGTTAATTCGAAGGTTGTTCTGCTGTAGTCTCTGCAGTACCTTTCGCAAATTCCGTATGTGTTCCTCGAATGTAGAGCCTATGACGATTATATCGTCCAGGTAGGCGAAGGCGTGTGGTTCCATCTCCGGGCCTATGACCTGGTCGAGTACTCTCTGGAACGTCGCTGGTGCCGAATGTAAACCGAATGGCATCACGCGCCATTGAAATAGGCCACGCCCAGGTACGGTAAAGGCGGTATACGGGCGGCTGCCTTGCTCCAAAGGTATCTGCCAGTAGCCGTTCTTGAGATCCAGACTACTAATGTACCTTGCTCTTCGTAACTTGTCAAGTATATGTTGTATCCTAGGTAAGGGGTATGCGTCGGGTACAGATCGGGCGTTGAGTTGCCGATAATCCACGCATAAACGCCACTTACCGTTCTTCTTCCGTGCCAACACAATCGGCGCGCTGTGTGGGCTGTGAGACGGCTCAATACATTTCTTCGCCAGCAGCTCGTCGATCTCGGCGTTGATGATGGCCTGCATCGCTGGATTCCGCGGAAAAAGTCGTTGCTTGATTGGTCGGCTGTCGGTCATAGTGATTTTATGTTCCGCCACAGTCGTCACTCCACTCATGCTTTCAAATTTTCGAAGTTCTTCGTCTAAAAAATCACGTATACGGGCCGCTTCGTTTCTCTGGTTGACGGCCGATGAAGTCCCGAGTCGATTGACCCTCCTGCACTTAAGTTTTCGTCTGTTCTTCTTCTTCATCCGGCGTGTGTCTGGCGTAGTAGGGGTTACGTTGCTTACGGCTTTGGATGACATGGTGCGGGCTGCCGTTGATTGCTGCGCATCTGACGCTTTCAGCACTACCTGGTGACCTCCGCAGGATACTACAGCTCCCATGTTTCCCCGTGTATCCAATCCAAGTATGACGTCATCAATCGCTCCGGGCATCACGTGTAACACTGCCTTTAATGATGTCTTTCCGAGTTGAATGGTGGTCTCCACGGCGTCGAAAATCTTGCTGGTGGTGCCATCGGCCATTTGTATCTCGATAGCTACGGTCACCTTCTTACTGTTCCCGGTTGCGTCCATATGTTCTGCAACTCGTGGTGATATAAAACTTTTCGAAGCGCCGGTGTCGATGACGGCTTCCGCCGGTTCTCCGCCCAGCGTGATTAGGGCGTATAGCCGGCCGCGTTCCTGATGCATAATTATTGGTTGTTCGGCGCTGAGTCCCGTGGGTTCGCCGCGCCTTGTCTTTGGCGAAACCCTTGGTCGTTTCCCTGTTGTTTATGACAACATTCTTTCGTTAGCACATCCGCTCGGCCACACTCCCTGCAACACAATTTCTTGGGATTACGGCATCTCCTGGCATGGTGACCTTCCTGACCACATCTGAAGCAGATATTTCCCGGCCTAACGGCTCCACTCGTAGATGGTTGCTGACGATGCGCATCTACCGTTGCGCGGTGTTGTGGTGCACGTGGTAACGGCCTACTTACATTTCTCACCTCGTGGTCACCTATGATGTGTCTCGTCATCTCGCGTCGAGGTGGCTCTACTCCTCGTCGTTGTCCTTCGTATATCCCTTCGTACTCTTCTGCCAGTGTGATGAGTTCGGCCAGCGTCTCGAAATCTCGCCGCTGAATGTAGAGCAAATAATCGGTGTGACTATTCCGAAAAATCCTTTCCAGTCGCTCTTCCGGATTATACCCAACGTGTCGCATTAAGCTCTGCATAGCTAGAACGTAGTCCTTGTATTTTTCTCGAACGTGTTGTCTTCGCTGCCGTATGTTATCTTCGAGGCGTTCGAAGTAACGTGCTGGTAGGAAGAAGCGCAGAAAGTCCTTTTTGAAGGTTGCCCAACTCTCCCAATGTTCGTTATTGTTGCGATACCATTGGAGAGCGGTACCGCACAATAATTCGGGCATGGTTCTTGGAAGAATGTCCATATTCACCATGTACACTTCGGAGAGCTCTTCTAATCTCTCGACAAACGCTAATGGGGCTCGCCCGCCGTCGTATTTCACGGACCACTTCCTCACCTGGTCGATGATGGGTGCGAATGTAACAATGTGGTTCTGTTGAAGTAACCTGTTGATTTGTGGCGGCTGTAGCCGTGATGATTCCGCGAAAGTGCTCGCGGTCCCTCTGTCTTGATCTGGTGGGAATGTTGCCTTCTGATCGCCTTCGTCTCGTGAAGCGATCTCGCCTGCTTTGTATGCAGCTTCCATTTTTTAAAAATTTTTTTCCCCTACTTCCGGGTCTCCGTGCGCCTTGGCTGCCAATGTAGTTATGCGCTTACGAATCTCCCGCGTGGTGCCTATGTGGTCAACTCCCAGACTCTGTGCGAAGGAGATTAGTTGCTCCTTGGACACGTTGTCTAACCACATGAGATCTGCCATCTCCGTACTAAATGTCGTTTTCCTGATAATATACGATCCGCAGGGTCCCTGCTCGGGCGCCAATTGTAACGAAGCTTTTGTTGTCCCTGCTTCTTACAAGGATAATTGCTGAGGTATACTCGCCGTGTCCAGGGTTCGCTACAATAAATTTGTAAATGTTGGGGCTCCTCTGCGAACCGTTTCTTTATTTATTCAACTCAACTAAATATCTAATATAATATATTAGCCCACGACACAGGACGTCTCCTGAGGACGGCGCTGTTGGGGTAACGGTTCGGTGTGCTCCGCTAGGGCAATACCGTTTCCCCGCTCTGCTGCGCTCCTGGGTGCTAGACGACTTGCTGCCACCACTTCGACCACGCGCTGCTGCTTCTGCCGGCGCTCGTGTGGGCCTCCCTGTCGCTGCCCTGCTATACGCGTTCACTCTCGCGTGCTACGCTTTCTGCGCTCGGCTACTTCTGCCGACGCGCGCGTAGGCTTCACTACGCCTTGCTGTCGCTACGTTGACCACGCGCTGCTGCCTCTGCCGACGCTCGGCTGTACTGGACCTTGCTATCACTACGTTGACCACGCGCCGCTGCCTCTGCCGACGCTCGGCTTTACTGGACCTTGCTATCACCACTTTTACCACGCGCTGCTTCTGCCGACGTTCGGCTTTACTGCGACGGTCACTTTTAAAGACCCCGGACCACGGAAGACTGCCTTAGCGACCGCGATGTTAACGGTTGAGTCGGTCAGAGGATAAACTCACTACCGAGCTCACCCTTAACATACGGCGTTCACAAGTTAGGGTACCAAGACTAGCCAGAGGATAAACTCACTGCATAGTCTGATGCCCAACACGTGTGTGCGCTGTCACAGTCCCGTGCTGACTCACTGATCGTCCGCCATCTAACTACCCACCAAGCCTGTGTTGCGTGCTAGCACCTTCGCAACATGTTGCGTGGGGATGGCGTGTGTTGCTGGGATGGCGTGTGTTGCTGGCGGTGGCGTGATTTTACCGCTGCGTATGCATACTTGCTGTTGTTGCGTTGGGATGGCGTGTGTTGCTGGGATGGCGTGTGTTGCTGGCGGTGGCGTGATTTTACCGCTGCGTATGCATACTTGTGAACAATAGGGTGGGCCTTTGTGTGGACTAAATTCTAAAAGATATTTAGTTCTCACAGCCTTTAAGTAACTTAAATATGTTTAACTAATGATTTGAAGCATTTCGATATCGATTGCAAAATGTGTTTGTACAAAAAAAACGACTTTATAACTAAATATAAGATAACGGAATTCATATAAATATACTGCCGTTATGCCGTTAAGGCTTTTGTAGACTTCAGTAAGATAAAGAGGATTAATTAACTTAAATATGTTAAACTAATGACTTGAAGCATTTCGATATCGATTGTTAAATGTGTATATACAAGAAAATCGACTTTATACCTAAATATAAGATAACGGAATTCTTCTATATGCACTGCCGTTATGCCGCCATGATTTTATTCCAACTTCAGTTCTTTGAAGAAAGTTTATTAACTTAAATATGTTAAACTAATGAGTTGAAGCATCTCGATATCGATTGTTTAATGGGTATATACAACAAAATCGAATTTATACCTAAACATAAGATTATGGAATTCTTCTACATGCACTGCCGTTATACCGCCATGGCTTTATGTTAACTTCAGTGCATTAGAGAAGGTTTATTAACTTAAATATGTTAAAATAATGATTTGAAACATTTCGATATGTATCGACTTTATATCTAAATATAGGATTATACCTAAATATAAGATTACGTAATTCTTCTAAATGCACTGCCGTTATGCCGTTAAGGCTTGATGTAGACTTCAGGAAGATAAATAAGGTTAATTAACTTAAATATGTTAAACTAATGATTTGAAGCATTTCGATATCGATTGCTAAATTAGTATGTACAAGAAAATCGAATTCATACCTAAATATAAGATTACGTAATTCTTCTAAATGCACTGCCGTTATGCCGTTAAGGCTTTTGCAGACTTCGGTAAGAAAAAGAGGGTTAAGTAACTTAAATATGTTAAACTAATGATTTGAAGCATTTCGATATCGATTGCTAAATATGTAAATACAAGAAAATCGACTTTATACCTTAATATAAGATTACGGAATTCTTCTAAATGCACTGCAGTTATACCGTTAAGGCTTTGTGTAGACTTCAGTGTGTTAAAGAAGGTTTATTATAAATAACTTGAAAATGTAAAACTAATGATTTGAAGCATTTCGATATCGATTGCTAAATGTGTATATACAAGAAAATCGACTTTACATATACCTAAATATAAAATTATAACATTACGGATTTCTTCTAAATGCACTGCCGTTATACCGTTAAGGCTTTATGTAGACCTCATTAAGCTAAAAAATGTTTATTAACTTAATATGTTAAACTAATGATTTGAAGCATTTCGATATCGATAGCTAAAAATGTATATACAAGAAAATCGATTTTATACCTGAATATAAGATTACGGAATTCTTCTACATGCACTGCCATTATGCCGCCATGGCTTTATATCAACTTTAATATGTTAAAGAAGGTTAACTAACTTAAATATGTTAAACTAATGCTTTGAAACATTTCGATATCGCTTACTAAATGTGTATATACAAGAAAATCGAATTTATACCTAAATATAAGATAACGGAATTCTTCTAAACGCACTGCCGTTAGGCCGTTAAGGCTTTATATAGACTTCAGTAAGATAGAGGGGAATAATTAACTTAAATATGTTAAACTTATGATTTGAAGCATTTCGATATCGATTGTTAAATATGTAAATACATGAAAATCGACTTTGTACCTCAATATAAGATTACGGAATTCTTTTAAATGCACTGCAGTTATACCGTGAAGGCTTTATGTAAACTTCAGTGCGTTAAAGAAAGTTTATTATAAATAACTTGAAAATGTAAAACTAATGATTTGAAGCATTTCGATATCGAATGCTAAATGTGTATGTACAACAATATCGACTTTATACCTAAATAAAAGATAACGGAATTCTTCTACATGCACTGCCGTTATGCCGTTAAGGCTTTTGTAGACTTCAGTATGAAAAAGAGGGTTAATTAACTTAAATATGTTGAACTAATATTTTGAATTATTTCGATATCGATTGCTAAATGAGTATATACAAGAAAATCGACTTTGTTCCTAAATATAAGATTATGGAATTCTTCTAAATGCACTGCCGTTATGCCGCCATGGCTTCATGTCACCTTCAATATGTTAAAGAAGGTTAACTAACTTAAATATGTTAAACTAATGATTTGAAGCATTTCGATATCGATTGCTAAATATGTAGATACAAGAAACTTGACTTTATACCTAAATATAGGATAACGGAATTCTTCCAAATGCACTGCCGTTAATCCGCCATGGCTTTATGTAGACTTCAGTGCGTTAAAGAAGCTTTATTATAAAAAACTTGAATATGTAAAACTAATGATTTGAAGCATTACGATATCGATTGCTAAATGTGCTAACACAAGAAACCTGACTTTATACCTAAACATAGGTTAACGGAATTCTTCCAAATGTACTGTGGTTATGCCCCCATGGCTTTATATCACCTTCAATACGTTAAAGATGGTTTATTAACTTAAATATGTTAACCAAATAATTTGAAGCATTTCGATATCGATTTTCTAAATGTGAATATACAACAAAATCGACTTTATACCTTAATATAAGATAACGGAATTCTTCAAACAATGCACTGCCGTTATGCCGCCATGGCTTTATGCCAACTTCAGTTCGTTGAAGAAGGTTTATTAACTTAAATATGTTAAACTAATAAGTTGAAGCAATTCGATATCGATTGCTAAATATGTAAGTACAAGAAAATCGACTTTATACCTTAATATAAGATTACGGAATTCTTCTAAATGCACTGCAGGTATACCGTTAAGGCTTTATGTAGACTTCAGTGCGTTAAAGAAGGTTTATTAACTTTAATATGTTAAACTAATGATTTGAAGCATTTCGATATCGATTACTAAATGTGTATATACAAGAAAATCGACGTTATACCTAAATATAAGATAACGGAATTCTTCTACATGCACTGCCGTTATGCCGCAATGCTTTTTTGCCAACTTCAGTTCTTCGAAGAAATTTTATTAACTTAAATATGTTAAACTAATGAGTTGAAGCATCTCGATATCGATTGCTAAAAATGTATATACAACAAAATCGAATTTATACCTAAACATAAGATTACGGAATTCTTCTACATGCACTGCCGTTATACCGCCATGGCTTTATGTTTACTTCAGTGCGTTAAAGAAGGCTTATTAACAAAAATATGTTAAAATAATGCTTTGAAACATTTCGATATATATATCGACTTTATATCAAAAAAATTT
>JAPZAG010002541.1:0-16286 GCA_027475135.1 Bactrocera correcta | reverse complement strand
AATCGATATCGAAATGCTTCAGCTCATTTGTTTAACATATTTAAGTTAATAAACCTTCTTAAACGATCTGAAGTGGGCATATAGCCATGGAGGCATAACTGCAGTGCAAGTAGAAGAATTCCATAATCTTATTTTTAGGTATAAAGTCGATTTTCTTGTATATACATATTTAGCTATCGATATCGAAATGCTTCAAATCATTAGTTTAACATATTAAGTTAATAAACAGTTTTTAGCATACTGAAGTCTACATAAAGCCTTAACGGTATAACGGCAGTGCATTTAGAAGAATTCCGTAATGTTATAATTTTATATTTAGGTATAAAGTCGATTTTCTTGAATTTACACATTAAGCAGTCGATATCGAAATGCTTCAAGCCATTAGTTTAACATATTTAAAATAATAAACCTTCTTTAACGTATTAAAGTTGATACAAAGCCATGGCGGCATAACGACAGTACATTTGGAAGAATTCCGTAATCTTATATTTAGGTATAAAGTCGATTTTCTTGTATATACACATTTAGCAATCGATATCGAAATGCTTCAAATCATTAGTTTAACATATTTAAGTTAATAAACCTTCTTTAACGCACTGAAGTCTATATAAAGCCTTGACGGTATAACTGCACTGCATTTGGAAGAATTCCGTAATCTTATATTTAGATAAAAATTCGATTTTCTTGTATATACATATTTGGCAAGCGATATCGAAATGCTTCAAATCATTAGTTTAACATATTTAAGTTAATTAACCTTCTTTAACGTATTGAGGTTGATATAAAGCCATAACGACAGTACATTTGGAAGAATTCCGTAGTCTTATATTTAGGTATAAAGTCGATT
The DNA here is from genome assembly GCA_027475135.1 of Bactrocera correcta. NCBI lineage: Eukaryota > Metazoa > Arthropoda > Insecta > Diptera > Tephritidae > Bactrocera > Bactrocera correcta. Next base: position 15,439 of record JAPZAG010002541.1, on the reverse strand, counting down.
TACTTGTATATATGCATTAAGCATTCGATATCGAAATGCTTCAAATAACTGGTTTAACATATTTAAGTTAACAAACCTTCTTTAACGAACTGAAGTTAATATAAAGCCATAACGGCATAACGGCAGTGCATTTAGAAGAATTACGCAATCTTATATTTAGGTATGAATTCGATTTTCTTGTATATACACATTTAGCAATCGATATTGAAATGCTTCAAATCTTTAGTTTAACATATTTAAGTTAATAAACCTTCTTTAACGATCTGAAGTGGGCATATAGCCATGGAGGCATAACTGCAGTGCACGTAGAAGAATTCCATAATCTTATATTTAGGTATAAAGTCGATTTTCTTGTATATACATATTTAGCTATCGATATCGAAATGCATCAAATCATAAGTTTAACATATTAAGTTAATAAACATTTTTTAGCTTATTGAAGTCTACATAAAGCCTTAGCGGTATAACGGCAGTGCATTTAGAAGAATTCCGTAATGTTATAATTTTATATTACGGTGTAAAGTCGATTTTCTTGTATATACACATTTAGCAATCGATATCGAAATGCTTCAAATCATTAGTTTAACATATTAAGTTAATAAACATTTTTTAGCTTACTGAAGTCTACATAAAGCCCTAATGGCATAACGGCAGTGCATTTAGAAAAATTCCGTTATCTTATATTTAGGTATAAAATCGATTTTCTTGTATATACATATTTGGCAAGCGATATCGAAATGCTTCAAATCATTAGTTTAACATATTTAAGTTAATTAACCTTCTTTAACGCATTGAAGTTGATATAAAGCCATAACGACAGTACATTTGGAAGAATTCCGTAATCTTATATTTAGGTATAAAGTCGATTTTCTTGTATATACACATTTATAAATCGATATCGAAATGCTTCAAATCATTAGTTTAACATACTTAAGTTAATAAACCTTCTTTAGCGCACTGAAGTCTACATAAAGCGTTAACGGCATAACGGCAGTGCATTTAGAAAAATTCCGTTATCTTATATTTAGGTATAAATTCGATTTTCTTGTATATACATATTTCGCAAGCGATATCGAAATGCTTCGGCTCATTACTTTAACATATTAAAGTTAATAAACCTTCCTCAACGATCTGAAGTGGGCATATAGCCATGGAAGCATAACTGCAGTGCACGTAGAAGAATTCCATAATCTTATATTTAGGTATAAAGTCGATTTTCTTGTATATACATATTTAGATATCGATATCGAAATGCTTCAAATCATTAGTTTAACATATTAAGTTAATAAACAGTTTTTAGCATACTGAAGTCTACATAAAGCCTTAACGGTATAACAGCAGTGCATTTAGAAGAATTCCGTAATGTTATAATTTTATATTTAGGTATAAATTCGATTTTCTTGTATATACACATTTAGCAATCGATATCGAAATGCCTCAAATCATTAGTTTAACATATTAAGTTAATAAACATTTTTTAGCTTACTGAAGTCTACATAAAGCCTTAACGGTACAACGGCAGTGCATTTAGAAGAATTCCGTAATGTTATAACTTTATATTTAGGTGTAAAGTCGATTTTCTTGTATTTACACATTTAGCAGTCGATATCGAAATGCTTCAAACCATTAGTTTAACATATTTAAAATAATTAACCTTGTTTAACGTATTGAAGTTGATACAAAGCCATGGCGGCATAATCTTATATTTAGGTATAAAGTCGATTTTCTTGTATATACACATTTAGCAATCGATATCGAAATGCTTCAAATCATTAGTTTAAAATATTTAAGTTAATAAACCTTCTTTAACACACTGAAGTCTACATAAAGCCTTGAGGGTATAACTGCACTGCATTTAGAAGAATTCCGTTATCTTATATATAGGTATAAATTCGACTTTCTTGTATATATTCATTTAGCAAGCCATATCAAAATGCTTCAAATCATTAGTTTAACATATTTAAGTTAATAAACCTTCTTTAGCGCACTGAAGTCTACATAAAGCGTTAACGGCATAACGGCAGTGCATTTAGAAAAATTCCGTTATCTCATATTTAGGTATAAATTCGATTTTCTTGTATATACATATTTCGCAAGCGATATCGAAATGCTTCAAATCATTAGTTTAACATATTTAAGTAAATTAACCTTCTTTAACGTATTGAAGTTGATATAAAGCCATAACGACAGTACATTTGGAAGAATTCCGTAGTCTTATATTTAGGTATAAAGTCGATTTTCTTGTATATATGCATTAAGCATTCGATATCGAAATGCTTCAAATAACTGGTTTAACATACTTAAGTTAATAAACCTTCTTTAACGAACTGAAGTTAATATAAAGCCATAACGGCAGTGCATTTAGAATAATTACGTAATCTTATATTTAGGTATGAATTCGATTTTCTTGTATATACTCATTTAGCAATCGATATCGAAATGCTTCAAACCATTAGTTTAACATATTTAAAATAATTAACCTTCGTTAACCATGGCGCCATAGGCAGTGCATGTAGATGAATTCCGTAATCTTATATTTAGGTATGTAGACGATTTTCTTGGATTTACGCATTTAGAAATATATATCGAAAATCTTCAAATAACTGGTTTAGCATATTTAAGTTAATTAACCTTCTTTATCTTACTGAATTTTAAGTAAAGCCATAACGGCATAACGGCAGTATATTTGGGTGAATTCCGTAATGTTATATTTAGGTATAAAATCGATTTTTTTGTATATACACATTTAACAATCGATATCGAAATGCTTCAGCTCATTTGTTTAACATATTTAAGTTAATAAACCTTCTTTAACGATCTGAAGTGGGCATATAGCCATGGAGGCATAACTGCAGTGTACCTAGGAGAATTCCATAATCTTATATTTAGGTATAAAGTCGATTTTCTTGTATATACATATTTAGCTATCGATATCGAAATGCTTCAAATCATTAGTTTAACATATTAAGTTAATAAACATTTTTTAGCTTACTGAAGTCTACATAAAGCCTTAACGGTGTAACGGCAGTGCGTTTATAAGAATTCCGTAATGTTATATTTTTATATTTAGGTGTAAAGTCGATTTTCTTGTATTTACACATCTAGCAGTCGATATCGAAATGCTTCAAACCATTAGTTTAACATATTTAAAATAATTAACCTTCGTTAACGTAGTGAAGTTGATACAAAGCCATGGCGGCATAACGACAGTACATTTGGAAGAATTCCGTAATCTTATATTTAGGTATAAAGTCGATTTTCTTGTATATATGCATTAAGCAATCGATATCGAAATGCTTGAAATAACTTGTTTAACATATTTAAGTTAATAAACCTTCTTTAACGAACTGAAGTTAATATAAAGCCATAACGGCAGTGCATTTAGAAGAATTCCGTAGTCTTATATTTAGGTATGAATTCGATTTTCTTGCATATACTCATTTAGCAATCGATATCGAAATGCTTCAAATCATTTGTTTAACATATTTAAGTTAATAAAGCTTCTTTAGCGCCTAAAGTTAACTAAAAGCCATGGCGCCATAATGGCAGTGCATGTAGAAGAATTCCGTAATCTTATATTTAGGCTTGTAGTCGATTTTCTTGTATTTGCACATTTAGCAATCGGTATCGAAATGCTTCAATCCATTAGCTTAACATATTTAAAATAATTAACCTTCTTTAACGTATTGAAGTTGATACAAAGCCATGGCGGCATAATGACAGTACATTTAGAAGAATTCCGTAATCTTAAATTTAGGTATAAAGTCGATTTTCTTATATATACACTTTTAGCAATCGATATCGAAATGCTTCTAACCATTAGCTTAACATATTTAAAATAATTAACCTTCTTTAACGTATTGAAGTTGATACAAAGCCATGGCGGCATAATGACAGTACATTTGGAAGAATTCCGTAATCTTATATTTAGGTATAAAATCGATTTTCTTGTATATACACGTTTAGCAATCGATATCGAAATGCTTCAAATCATTAGTTTAACATATTTAAGTTAATAAACCTTCTTTAACGCACTGAAGTCTACATAAAGCGTTAACGGCATAACGGCAGTGCATTTAGAAAAATCCCGTTATCTTCTATTAAGGTATAAATTCGATTCTCTTGTATAAACATATTTGGCAATAGATATCGAAATGCTTAAAATTATTAGTTTAACATATTTAAGTTAATTAACCTTTTTTAACGTATTGAAGTTGATATAAAGCCATAACGGCAGTGCATTTGGAAGAATTCCGTAATCTTATATTGAGGCATAAAGTCGATTTTCTTTTATATACACATTTAGGTATCGATATCGAAATGCTTCAAATCATTAGTTTAACATATTAAGTTAATAAACATTTTTAGCTTACTGAAGTCTACATAAAGCCTTAACGGTATAACGGCAGTGCATTTAGAGGAATTCCATAATGTTATAATTTTATATTTAGGTACAAATTCGATTTTCTTGTATATACACATTTAGCAAGCGATATCGAAATGCTTCAAATCATTAGTTTGACATATTTAAGTTAATTAACCTTCATCAACGTATTGAAGTTGATAAAGAGCCATGGCGGCATAACGACAGTACATTTGGAAGAATTCCGTAGTTTTATATTTAGGTATAAAGTCGATTTTCTTGTATATATGCATTAAGCAATCGATATCGAAATGCTTCAAATAACTAGTTTAACATAATTAAGTTAATAAACCTTTTTTAACGAACTGAAGTTAATAAAGAGCCATAACGGCAGTGCATTTAGAAGAATTACGTAATCTTATAGTTAGGTATAAATTCGATTTTCTTGTATATACTCATTTAGCAATCGATATCAAAATGCTTCAAATGGTTAGTTTAACATATTTAAGTTAATAAAATATTTTTAACGCCTGAAGTTAACATAAAGCCATGGCGCCATAATGGCAGTGCATGTTGAAGAATTCCGTAATCTTATATTTAAGTATCTAGTCGATTTTCTTGGATTTACACATTTAGCAATCGAAATCGAAAACCTTCAAATAACTGGTTTAGCATATTTAGGTTAATTAACCTTCTTCATCTTCTTCTTCTTCTTTACTGGCGTAGACACCGCTTATGCGATTATAGCCGAGTCAACAACAGCGCGCCAGTCGTTTCTTCTCTTCGCTACGTGGCGCCAATTGGATATTCCAAGCGAAGCCAGGCCCCTCTCCACTTGGTCCTTCCAACGGAGTGGAGGTCTTCCTCTTCCTCTGCTTCCCGCGGCGGGTACTGCGTCGAATACTTTCAGAGCTGGAGCGTTTTCATCCATCCGGACAACATGACCTAGCCAGCGTAGCCGCTGTCTTTTAATTCGCTGAACTATGTCAATGTCGTCATATATCTCGTACAGCTCATCGTTCCATCGAATGCGATATTCGCCGTGGCCAACGCGCAAAGGACCATAAATCTTTCGCAGAACTTTTCTCTCGAAAACTCGCAACGTCGACTCATCGGTTGTTGTCATCGTCCAAGCCTCTGCACCATATAGCAGGACGGGAATAATGAGCGACTTATAGAGTTTAGTTTTTGTTCGTCGAGAGAGGAGGCAATTGCCTACTCAGTCCGAAGTAGCACCTGTTGGCAAGAGTAATCCTGCGTTGGATTTCCAGGCTGACATTGTTGGTGATGTTAATGCTGGTTCCTAAATAGACGAAATTATCTACAACTTCAAAGTTATGACTGTCAACAGTGACGTGGGAGCCAAGTCGCGAGTGCGACGACTGTTTGTTTGATGACAGGAGATATTTCGTCTTGCCCTCGTTCACTGCCAGACCCATTTCTTTTGCTTCCTTGTTCAGTCTGGAGAAAGCAGAACTAACGGCGCGGGTGTTGAGGCCGATGATATCAATATCATCGGCATACGCCAGCAGCTGTACACTCTTGTAAAAGATTGTACCTGCTCGATTAAGTTCTGCAGCTCGAATAATTTTCTCGAGCAGCAGATTGAAAAAGTCACACGATAGGGAGTCGCCTTGTATGAAACCTCGTTTGGTATCGAACGGCTCGGAGAGGTCCTTCCCGATCCTGACGGAGCTTTTCGTGTTGCTCAACGTCAATTTACACAGCCGTATTAGTTTTGCGGGGATACCAAATTCAGACATCGCGGCATAAAGGCAGCTCCTTTTCGTACTGTCGAAAGCAGCTTTGAAATCGACGAAGAGGTGGTGTGTGTCGATTCTTCTTTCACGGGTCTTTTCCAAAATTTGGCGCATGGTGAATATCTGGTCGGTTGTTGATTTACCAGGTCTAAAGCCACACTGATAAGATCCAATCAGTTTGTTGACGGTGGGCTTTAATCTTTCACACAATACGCTCGACAGAACCTTATATGCGATGTTAAGGAGGCTAATCCCACGGTAGTTGGCGCAGATTGTGGGGTCTCCTTTTTTATGGATTGGGCATAGCACACTTAAATTCCAATCGTTGGGCATACTTTCGTCCGACCATATTTTACAAAGAAGCTGATGCATGCACCTTATCAGCTCTTCGCCGCCGTGTTTGAATAGCTCGGCCGGCAATCCGTCGGCCCCTGCCGCTTTGTTGTTTTTCAGGCGGGCAATTGCTATTCGAACTTCATCATGGTCGGGCAATGGAACATCTGCTCCATCGTCATCGATTGGGGTATCGGGTTCGTTTTCTCCTGGTGTTGTGTGTTCACTGCCATTCAGCAGGCTGGAGAAGTGTTCCCTCCATAATTTAAGTATGCTCTGGGCATCGGTAACTAGATCACCTTTGGGGGTTCTACAAGAGTATGCTCCGGTCTTGAAACCTTCTGAAAGCCGCCGCATCTTTTCGTAGAATTTTCGAGCATTACCCCTGTCGGCCAGCTTATCAAGTTCTTCGTACTCACGCATTTCGGCCTTTTTCTGTCTACAAATGCGTCTTGCTTCCCTCTTCAACTCTCGGTATCTATCCCATCCCGCACGTGTTGTGGTCGATCGTAACGTTGCGAGGTAGGCAGCCTGTTTTCTCTCCGCTGCGACACGGCACTCCTCGTCGCACCAGCTGTTCTTTTGCACTTTCCGAAAACCAATGGTTTCGGTTGCAGCTGTACGTAAGGAGTTTGAGATGCCATCCCACAGTTCCCTTATACCGAGTTGTTGACGAGTGCTCTCAGAGAGCAGGAGTGCAAGCCGAGTAGAAAATCGTTCGGCTGTCTGTTGTGATTGCAGCTTCTCGACGTCGAACCTTCCTTGTGTTTGTTGGCGTGCGTTTTTTGCTGCACAGAGGCGGGTGCGAATTTTGGCTGAAACAATATAGTGGTCCGAGTCGATGTTAGGACCTCGGAGCGCACGCACATCTAAAACACTGGAGACGTGTCTTCCGTCTATCACAACATGATCGATCTGGTTGGTGGTTTTTCGATCCGGAGACAGCCAGGTAGCTTGATGTATCTTCTTATGCTGGAATCTAGTACTACAGATAACCATATTTCGGGCCCCGGCGAAGTCGATCAGCCTCAACCCATTTGGGGATGATTCCTCGTGGAGGCTGAATTTACCGACCGTAGTGCCAAAGATACCTTCTTTGCCCACCCTGGCGTTGAAGTCGCCAAGCACGATTTTGACATCGTGGCGGGGGCATCTCTCATAAGTGCGCTCCAAGCACTCATAAAAGGCATCTTTGGTCACATCGTCCTTCTCTTCCGTCGGGGCGTGGGCGCAAATCAGCGATATGTTGAAGAACCTCGCTTTGATGCGGATTGTGGCTAGACGTTCATTCATAGGAGTGAATGATAGTACTCTGCGACGGAGTCTCTCTCCCACCACGAATCCAACACAAAACTTGCGCTCCTTTATATGGCCACTGTAGTAAATGTCACAAGGACCTACTCGTCTCTGTCCTTGTCCCGTCCATCGCATTTCTTGGACGGCGGTGATGTCAGCCTTTATCTTTACGAGGACATCTACCAGCTGGGCAGCGGCACCTTCCCAATTAAGGGACCGGACATTCCAGGTGCATGCCCTCAAATCATAGTCCTTATTTCGTTTGCCGTGGTCGTCATCAAAAGGGGGGTCTCTCATCCGAGGCTGTTTTTTCCTTTTCATTGGGGGTGTTTTTTTACGTGGCGGGTCCCAAACCCAGCGCACAACCCTATGCAGGGGATGTTTCGCCTTCTCACTTTAGCTCGCCTTCAAACGGATGTTCTTAGGCTACCCAGAGGATACTTGGTCAAAGACCGGAAGTCGTGAGCTGCTTGAGTCATATGTAAAAGAATCGTTTCTGGCCACTCCCAAGTGAATGGCGATCAGAGAACTTTCCTCACTTGCGTGAACTTCTACACATGACTCCATCCTCCCTTCTTTATCTTACTGAAGTTTAAATAAAGCTATAACGGCATAACGGCAGTATATTTGGGTGAATTCCGTAATCTTTTATTTAGGTATAAAATTGATTTTCTTGTATATACACATTTAGCAATCGATATCGAAATGCTTCAACTCATTAGTTTAACATATTTAAGTTAATAAACCTTCTTTAACGATCTGAAGTTAGCATAACGGCAGTGGATGTAAAATAATTCCGTAATCTTATATTTAGGTATAAAGTCGATTTTCGTGTATATACATATTTAGCTATCGATATCGAAATGCTGCAAATCATGTGTTTAACATATTAAGATAACAAACATTTTTTAGCTCACTAAAGTCTACTTAAAGCCTTAACGGTATAACGGCAGTGCACTTAGAAGAATTCCGTAATGTTATAATTTTATATTTAGGTATAAATTCGATTTCCTTGTATATACACATTTAGCAAGCGATATCGAAATGCTTCAAGTCATTAGTTTAACATATTTAAGTTAATTAACCTTCATCAACGTATTGAAGTTGATAAAGAGCCATGGCGGCATAACGACAGTACATTTGGAAGAATTCCGTAGTTTTATATTTAGGTATAAAGTCGATTTACTTGCATACATGCATTAGGCAATCGATATCGAAATGCTTCAAATAACTGGTTTAACATATTTAAGTTAACAAACCTTCTTTAACGAACTGAAGTTAATATAAAGCCATAACAGGCAGTGCATTTGGAAGAATTACGTAATCTTATATTTAGGTATGAATTCGATTTTCTTGTATATACTCATTTAGCAATCGATATCGAAATGCTTCAAATGATTAGTTTAACATATTTAAGTTAATAAAGCTTTTTTAACGCCTGAAGTTAACATAAAGCCATGGCGCCATAATGGCAGTGCATGTAGAAGAATTCCGTAATCTTATATTTAGGTATGTAGTCGATTTTCTTGGAGTTACACATTTAGCAATCGATATCGAAAACCTTCAAATAACTGGTTTAGCATATTTAGGTTAATTAACCTTCTTTATCTTACTGAAGTTTAAATAAAGCCATAACGGCATAACGGCAGTATATTTAGGTGAATTCCGTATTCTTATATTTAGGTATAAAGTCGATTTTCTTGTATATACACATTTAGCAATCGATATCGAAATGCTTCAACTCATTAGTTTAACATATTTAAGTTAATAACCTTCTTTAACGATCTGAAGTTAGCATAACGGCAGTGGATGTAAAATAGTTCCGTAATCTTATATTTAGGTATAAAGTCGATTTTCTTGTATATACATATTTAGCTATCGATATCGAAATGCTGCAAATCATGTGTTTAACATATTAAGATAATAAACATTTTTTAGCTCACTAAAGTCTACTTAAAGCCTTAACGGTATAACGCCAGTGCACTTAGAAGAATTCCGTAATGTTATAATTTTATATTTAGGTATAAATTCGCTTTCCTTGTATATACACATTTAGCAAGCGATATCGAAATGCTTCAAATCATTAGTTTAACATATTTAAGTTAATTAGCCTTCATCAACGTATTGAAGTTGATAAAGAGCCATGGCGGCATAACGACAGTACATTTGGAAGAATTCCGTAGTTTTATATTTAGGTATAAAGTCGATTTTCTTGTATATATGCATTAGGCAATCGATATCGAAATGCTTCAAATAACTGGTTTAACATATTTAAGTTAATAAACCTTCTTTAACGAACTGAAGTTAATATAAAGCCATAACGGCAGTGCATTTGGAAGAATTACGTAATCTTATATTTAGGTATGAATTCGATTTTCTTGTATATACACATTTAGCAATCGATATCGAAATTCTTCAAATGATTAGTTTAACATATTTAAGTTAATAAAGCTTTTTTAGCGCCTGAAGTTAACATAAAGCCATGGCGCCATAATGGCAGTGCATGTAGAAGAATTCCGTAATCTTATATTTAGGTATGTAGTCGATTTTCTTGGAGTTACACATTTGGTAATCGATATCGAAAACCTTCAAATAACTGGTTTAGCATATTTAGGTTAATTAACCTTCTTTATCTTACTGAAGTTTAAATAAAGCCATAACGGCAAAACGGCAGTATATTTAGGTGAATTCCGTATTCTTATAGTTAGGTATAAAGTCGATTTTCTTGTATATACACATTTAGCAATCGATATCGAAATGCTTCAAATCATAAGTGTAACATATTTAAGTTAATTAATCCTCTTTGTCTTACTGAAGTCTACAAAAGCCTTAACGGCATAACGGCAGTGCATTTAGAAGAATTCCGTTATCTTATATTTAGGTATAAATTCGATTTTCTTGTATATACACATTAAGCAATCGATATCGATATGCTTCAAATCATTAGTTTAACATATTTAAGTTAATTAATCCTCTTTGTCTTACTGAAGTCTACAAAAGCCTTAACGGCATAACGGCAGTGCATTTAGAAAAATTCCGTTATCTTATACTTAGGTATAAATTCGATTTTCTTGTATATACTCATTTGGCAATCGATATCGAAATGCTTCAAACCATTAGTTTAACATATTTAAAATAATTAACCTTCGTTAACCATGGCGCCATAGGCAGTGCATGTAGATGAATTCCGTAATCTTATATTTAGGTATGTAGTCGATTTTCTTGGATTTACGCATTTAGAAATATATATCGAAAATCTTCAAATAACTGGTTTAGCATATTTAGGTTAATTAACCTTCTTTATCTTACTGAATTTTAAATAAAGCCATAACGGCATAACGGCAGTATATTTGGGTGAATTCCGTAATGTTATATTTAGGTATAAAATCGATTCTTTTGTATATACACATTTAGCAATCGATATCGAAATGCTTCAGCTCATTTGTTTAACATATTTAAGTTAATAAACCTTTTTAACGATCTGAAGTGGGCATATAGCCATGGAGGCATAACTGCAGTGCACGTAGGAGAATTCCATAATGTTATATTTACGGATAAAGTCGATTTTCTTGTATATACATATTTAGCTATCGATTTCGAAATGCTTCAAATCATTAGTTTAACATATTAAGTTAATAAACATTTTTTAGCTTATTGAAGTCTACATAAAGCCTTAACGGTATAACGGCGGTGCATTTAAAAGAATTCCGTAATGTTATATTTTTATATTTAGGTGTAAAGTCGATTTTCTTGTATTTACACATCTAGCAGTCGATATCGAAATTCTTCAAACCATTAGTTTAACATATTTGAAATAATTAACCTTCGTTAACGTATTGAAGTTGATACAAAGCCATGGCGGCTTAACGACAGTACATTTGGAAGAATTCCGTAGCTTTATATTTAGGTATAAATTCGATTTTCTTGTATATATGCATTAAGCAATCGATATCGAAATGCTTCAAATAACTGGTTTAACATATTTAAGTTAATAAACCTTCTTTAACGAACTGAAGTTAATATAAAGCCATAACGGCAGTGCATTTAGAAGAATTACGTAATCTTATATTTAGGTATGAATTCGATTTTCTTGTATATACTCATTTAGCAATCGATATCGAAATGCTTCAAATGATTAGTTTAACATATTTAAGTTAATAAAACTTTTTTAACGCCTGAAGTTAACATAAAGCCATGGCGCCATAATGGCAGTGCATGTAGAAGAATTCCGTAATCTTATATTTAGGTATGAATTCGATTTTCTTGTATTTACACATTTAGCAGTCGATATCGAAATGCTTCAAACCATTAGTTTAACATATTTAAAAAAATTAACCTTCTTTAACGTATTGAAGTTGCTACAAAGCCATGGCGGCATAATGACAGTACATTTGGAAGAATTCCGTAATCTTATATTTAGGTATAAAGTCGATTTTCTTGTATATACACATTTAGCAATCGATATCGAAATGCTTCAATATAATTAGTTTAACGTATTTAAGTTAATTAACCTTCTTTAACGTATTGAAGTTGATATAAAGCCATAACGACAGTACATTTGGAAGAATTCCGTAGTCTTATATTTAGGTATAAAGTCGACTTTCTTGTATATATGCATTAAGCATTCGATATCGAAATGCTTCAAATAACTGGTTTAACATATTTAAGTTAATAAACCTTCTTTAACGAACTGAGGTTAAAATAGAGCCATAACGGCAGTGCATTTAGAATAATTACGTAATCTTATATTTAGGTATGAATTCGATTTTCTTGTATATACTCATTTAGCAATCGATATCGAAATGCTTCAAACCATTAGTTTAACATATTTAAAATAATTAGCCTTCGTTAACCCTGGCGCCATAACGGCAGTGCATGTAGATGAATTCCGTAATCTTTTATTTAGGTATGTAGTCGATTTTCTTGGATTTACACATTTAGAAATATATATCGAAAATCTTCAAATAACTGGTTTAGCATATTTAGGTTAATTAACCTTCTTTATCTTACTGAAGTTTAAATAAAGCCATAGCGGCATAACGGCAGTATATTTGGGTGAATTCCGTAATCTTTAATTTAGGTGTAAAATCGATTTTTTTGTATATACACATTTAGCAATCGATATCGAAATGCTTCAGCTCATTTTTTTAACATATTTAAGTTAATAAACCTTCTTTAACGATCTGAAGTGGGCATATAGCCATTGAGGCATAACTGCAGTGCACGTAGGAGAATTCCATAATATTATATTTAGGTATAAAGTCGATTTTCTTGTATATACATATTTAGCTATCGATATCGAAATGCTTCAAATCATTAGTTTAACATATTAAGTTAATAAACATTTTTTAGCTTACTGAAGTCTACATAAAGCCTTAACGGTATAATGGCAGTGCATTTAAAAGAATTCCGTAATGGTATATTTTTATATTTAGGTGTAAAGTCGATTTTCTTGTATTTACACATTTAGCAGTCGATATCGAAATGCTTCAAACCATTAGTTTAACATTTTTAAAATAATTAACCTTCGTTAACGTTTTGAAGTTGATACAAAGCCATGGCGGCATAACGACAGTACATTTGGAAGAATTCCGTAATCTTATATTTAGGTATAAAGTCGATTTTCTTGTATATATGCATTAAGCAATCGATATCGAAATGCTTCAAATAACTTGTTTAACATATTTAAGTTAATAAACCTTCTTTAACGAACTGAAGTTAATATAAAGCCATAACGGCAGTGCATTTAGAAGAATTACGTAATCTTATATTTAGGTATGAATTCGATTTTCTTGCATATACTCATTTAGCAATCGATATCGAAATGCTTCAAAACATTTGTTTAACATATTTAAGTTAATAAAGCTTCTTTAGCGCCTGAAGTTAACATAAAGCCATGGCGTCATAATGGCAGTGCATGTAGAAGAATTCCGTAATCTTATATTTAGGCTTGTAGTCGATTTTCTTGTATTTGCACATTTAGCAATCGGTATCGAAATGCTTCAAACCATTAGCTTAACATATTTAAAATAATTAACCTTCTTTAACGTATTGAAGTTGATACAAAGTCATGGCGCCATAATGACAGTACATTTAGAAGAATTCCGTAATCTTATATGCGGCACTCAGCGCAGTGTGTCAACCACTGAAAATCGCGCAAGCGCTGCCCCCGCAACCCCCTCGAGCAGGATCGACTGCGGACAGGAGGGTGGTTTCACGAAAGTGGAATCGAGGGGAGAACGAAAAAGGAGAAGACAACGAGGGAACGTCCCATGTACCCCGGAGCCAGGACGGCCAGGAGGCCACGATGACCCGCGTAGAGCTGGAATGAGTGGGGCCACTCTAAAGTGGTACCTGAGGTTCCTTGAGGATGGCATGACGCCGGAGTCAGCCGAGAAGCGGGCCTTGAATAGGAGCAGTGGGAACATCCCCTCTCCAAGCAATACACGACGTGTAGGTACCAATGGCGGTTCGTCTGCAACTAGACGCAGGAACCGGAGGCGCCGGCGAGCTCAAGCAGCCCAAGCGGAGGGGCGAATCGTAGCAAGGCCAGCCCCCCAAAAGAGGAACCCAGTCGGATGGAGAAACGGAAGAGCGTCCAGATAACACCTCAGGAGCCACCATTGCCCAAGAGAATACGGGAAGACAGACCACAGGGAGCCGGTGGAAAACGCCCTAACCCCAACCAGCAGCCGATGAAGACCACGAGCCGCAAATACTCGGAGGCCGTCAGCAACATACGGATGGCAGTGCTGCCCAACAACTACCCTGCGGAGGCACTAGGGTCTGAGCAGCTGACGGCTCTCCAAGACTGCCTAGTCAATGCCCTAACCATCGGCGTCGGCTATACCGGTGCCTTTAATGGCATCTTTTTCAAAGGCGGCATGCTGCTGGTCGACTGCCAGGATGAAAAGTCGGCCACCTGGCTGAAAAATATCACGCCGAGGCTAGAGGGCTGGGAGGGTCCGGCCCTGTGTGTCAAAAAAAAAAAGAGGTGGCGTTCTTTCCCAGGAGTGCGGACAAGAGCTATGACTTCGCGCTCAATCTGGTGAGAAACCAGAATGAAGGTTTGAGTACCTCAGCGTGGAAGGTCGTAGCAAGCAGTGTTGAAGGTTCCGGTTGGAACCTCAACATTACGATGGACGACGTATCATACACGTACATTAAGCAGAAAGGATACAGGCTGAACTTCCGCTTCGGCAAGATTGTGGTGAGGCCATGGAGGCCCAAGGCTACGACCACGAGCCAAGAACCTCCAACGGGGACGACCGCAACACCAGCTCCACCCATAACCCGCCCAGTCGCGCCTGAAGCGACTGCCGCCGTGGTTTCGTGCGAGCAAGACGAGTCCCCCAACGACCAAATCTCGGCTGGGCAGGTTGCGACCACCGCCGCAGACGTGAGCAGTGGAAACGGGATCACCACAGCGCAGGAAGGTGTGATGCCGTCCACCCAAGAGCTTCTGGAAGGGCTGGAGATGCAGGTCGATGGAGAGATTGAAGACGAGGACCTGTCTCTCGTCGAACCCCTACTATAATCTCCAGTACCGGTATAGAGGTGGCCCAGGTGAACCTCCATCACGCATCGGCAGCCTCGGCGGTCATCGTGAGGAGGTTCATTTCGGATAACCTTGGCATCCTCCTAATCCAGGAGCCTTGGGTGGTCAGAGGAGAGGTAAGAGGCCTCA
>JAPZAG010002540.1:0-16292 GCA_027475135.1 Bactrocera correcta | reverse complement strand
GAAATCGTGGGATGGTATACTAAAGTTTCCCCAAAACTATTTAAATTTAAAAAATATTAAAATTAAAAAAATAATTTAAAATTAAAGCATAAATTAAAATGAAAATATATTAAAATTTAAAAAATGCTAAAATTACAAAATATAAACAATTAAAATTAAAAAAAAAAATTAAATTAAAAAAAATATTTAAATTAAAAAATATATATATTTAAATTAAAAAACAAAATTAAGATTAAAAACAAAATGAAAATTAAAAATTAATAATTAAATAAAAAAATAACTGAAATTAAAAAATTATTAAAATTAAACAACAAATAGAAACATTAAAAAAGTAATTAATTGCATTAGTTGAAGTTATTAAATGCGAAATATATCTTGTGTTATTAACATATTGTTTTATTTATTTAATGAATTCAATTACATATTATTTCAAAACGTACATATGTATATTTCTTAATTATTTCATTATGGTTTAGAATTAACGCACTCCTTGGGAAAGAAAGCGCATCAGCCCTATCCAACCATACCACTTTTAACCTCGAAATCGTGGGATGGTATACTAAAGTTTCCCCAAAACTATTTAAATTTAAAAAATATTAAAATTAAAAAAATAATTTAAATTAAAGCATAAATTAAAATGAAAATATATTGAAATTTAAAAAATGCTAAAATTACAAAATAAAAACAATTAAAATTAAAAAAAAAAAAAAATTAAATTAAAAAAAATATTTAAATTAAAAAATATATATATTTAAATTAAAAAACAAAATTAAGATTAAAAACAAAATGAAAATTAAAAATTAATAATTAAATAAAAAAATAATTGAAATTAAAAAATTATTAAAATTAAACAACAAATATAAACATTAAAAAAGTAATTAATTGCATTAGTTGAAGTTATTAAATGCGAAATATATCTCGTGTTATTAACATATTGTTTTATTTATTTAATGAATTCAATTACATATTAGTTCAAAACGTACATATGTATATATCTTAATTATTTCATTATGGTTTAGAATTAACGCACTCCTTGGGAAAGGAAACGTTCAACAAAGATTTTTTTTTCGATTTTTACAAAACGAAAATTAATACTATATATGGAAATATGTATTATGAGTATTAAAATACTTAAATATACACATACGGAGATGTGAATATTTACTTATTCAGAAGTATTAACATAACTGAAATGCGCATGCGCATCGCTGTTACTTCTTTATCATCATAAGAACGCCGATATCATTTTCCAAATTTGTGATTTTATAGCGACAGCTTGCGGGGTAGGTAAACGTAGATTAATTAATGTTGTATGCTAAACGCAATTTGCGCGCCTTACCTATGTACATATATTAATGGCTACCATATCACCAAAACTGAAATTGGCGCTTTCACGTTCCGTGCTGATTTCAAATGAACCCGTAAGTACAACAAAGTGCTGTAAAACAAATACTGCACTTATTAAATGGAAAAAATAATGGTATTATATAAATATACTAGAGGACCCGTCCACACTTCACTGTGACTGATACATAGATAATACTGCTACTGGATTATAATTATTAGTTAATGAACTATAGCATTTCTGTGAAGCAACTTGTGTTAGTTTACAAAAAAATGGATCATAGAGCATTTCGTCTGTTAATAAATCAATGCTTTTTGGAGAAAAATACTGTTGAATTTAGGCTGAGGGAAATCCATCGATGAAAAGATATTTGCTAAGCTTAAAGAGGCGAAAGCTCTGTGCAAAGTGGGTGCCTCGCAAGTTCATAATCCAACAAAAAGAACGAATAACTGATTCTGAGAAATGTTTAAGTGCTCTTTAGTCGTAATAAAACCGAATTTTTTCGGTAATACCCTCCCTATCAATTATGCCCAGGCTACGTAAAAATTTTTCTTAAATTTAAAATTAAAAAAAAGTAAAATATGTAAATGCAACTATTTAGGGTCGGCTTTAGTATACCATCCCACGATTTCAGGGTTAAAAGTGGTATGGTTGGATAGGGCTGATGCTCCAGATTAAGAAAATATATAATTGTTGCCGCCGCAAACTTAGAGTTTTCGAGATATTTGCATTTAAAGTTGAAAACTTTGCAAATTTCATCTTGCAATTTCTCGATTTCTAGTAATTATTTATTTTATGTTATGCACTTTTTATGCACTTACACTTCATTACATCGTTTCCACATATGTATTTATTTCTTATTTATTATTTACACATCTGCTTAAAATAAGCATTTTATATTTTATAAAAATTTCATTACATGCACAATAACAAAAGTATTCTGTGTTGACAGCTACTAAGTGTTGCCATAATTACACATTGACCAAACGAATAAAAATTAATAAAAAAAAGGATTATACCCCAAGTATATAAATCATTGCCCCTTTTCTTGATATATTATGATTTTTGAACGGGCAGGCCGCCAACGTCTAAGTTGGGTTATAGGTACCGCAAACGCAATAAAACCACTTTATATCCAATCTTGAAACAAAATTTCAGTTTTCGTTATAAAATGGATAAATTTTGGTTATTATATCTGTCAGCGATTTCCATTTATTTTTGATGATACATTGGTTTGTATTTTAGGTGACAATATATATGTATGTATATTATTTAGTTTTATTTATTTCACGGATTGTATGTGATTTTTTCTTAAATTTAGAATATTAGAAGTCATAGACTCGTATAACTTTACCACAAATAATTTAAACTTCAAACAATGTATTTTCATTTAATGTTTTTAGCAAGTGGCAGCTTTTGTTATGACAGTCTTATAGCGGGATTCTGTAACCAGTCTCTAGTCTCTATTTGAGACATTTTGAGGCAAAGTATCAATTTGATACTAGTTACTATTCACTAAACAGTCTCTAGCGTTAGTCTCAAAATATTGAGACCTGGTAGTTAGCTGGTCACAAAACTAAAAAGAACTCTTGCTGCCATTTTCAATGTACTGAATAGAGATCATCATAGATATTAATCGATTGTCGTTTTTTTACATTTTGTAAGCAATTACAAACACGAAAAGGTTAAAAATAAATAAATTTTACATAAATTTCGTAAATATTATGAACACAAAGTCAACAATATATTTTACATTTTTATTGATAATTATGTTTTTTGACTATGTTATAGAAAATTTAATATTTGTTATCGACATATTTATTATCATTCAAGTGTAAAAACATCTCTGAATAATGAAATGTAATAGATTTTGAGACTGTCACTTACAGAATAGCAAAATCGTCTCAAGTCTCAAAAATTGTCTCTAACTCAAAATCTCAAATTTAGAGACTTGATACTGTCTCACGTTACAGAATCGCACGGTTAACCTTATAAACCAGTAATCGTGCAAATTTCAGAAACTTCAAATTTTATTTTTAAAAGAGCCTAAAAGTATGCCTCCAGAAGGATGATGACTCTTTTGTGGCTTATACTCTATATCGGTTAGCAATGCAGTAGTCTCCTTAAGCATAGAAAAGGTTGACAACCAAGCAATATAAATAAGTACGTTTGTAATGGCATACTTGTATAAATTGCCAACGAATGTGAAATAATTTTGCGCTCATTAAAACACAAAATCCACACAGAGGAAGAAGCAATGTTAAGAAATATATAAATATATTGTTCCATAGCTACATTTTTGCTAAGCTTAAATTTTCAGCTGTTGGTTAATTTTTTTTTAAGAGTTTTTAACACAACTTTATAAACCAGTAATTATGTTAATTTCAGAACCTTCAAATTTTATTTTTAAAAGAGCCTAAAAGTATGCCTCCAGAAAGATGATAAGCATAGAAAAGGTTGACAACCAAGCAATATAAATAAGCACGTTTATAATGGCATATAAATTGCCAACGAGTGTGAAATAATTTTGAGCTCATTAAAACACAAAATCCACATAAACAATTGCATGGCGCTGCTCAAATATACATTTATTCAAATGTACCTTTGTAAGCCTACTCACGCACACGTTTGTACATTTATTTGCGCTTTTATAGTTACACTCTAGCTTGCAGCAAACTTGCTGCACCGTAATCACGAACCACGAAGCGGAACAACAGCTGCTCACACTTAAAACCACCGGCACTGCCAACGGCTTCATTTTCGGGTTTGCTTTCCGCATAGTGGTTGTGAAAACTTTCACACGCTGCTTTATAGCCTTGACAGACGAGCAAAATTAATACGCATTAAGCTACTTTAATATGCATTGAAAGTTTATGGTCACAGACGGCAGACTTGTGCATTTAGACAGCTGATTGTGAAATTTGTTTATTTATATAAAAAAGATTGAAATAAAAATGAATAAGAGAAATTAATAATAGAAATTTTGGTATTTTTGGAAAATCAATATAAATTTAACGAAAAAACTCGTTTAATATTAACTACGTTCAAAGATAATAGAGGGAAATTAAAAGAAATAATTGATTGTAATGCGAAAAAAGTGTGCGAAAAAGTTAAGAATATTGCGAAAATGTATAGCCAACTGTGCGTTGTTTATTTTCCGCCATCTAAAAATATTAAAATTTGTTTTTGTTACTATACTTGCACTTAACTTAATTAGCAATGTAAAATTGCTTACCTCTGATGCTGTAAACGCAACAGAGGCGACAGACTTGAAATGACATCTGTCAAAAAAAAGCAAAAGTCGGCCATTTTTGAGTAGTGTTGCCACTCAAATTTGGTAAATTCAGCTAAATGTGTGAAATTCTTGTGCCTTACAAATTTGCATTAACATGGGTCAAATGCGCAAGTAAATGTAAGTTAAGACCGCTAATGCATATTAGCGCTGTCGTCTCTCATGGCTATTAGACGGAATAGGACTTTGCATTAATAATTCCTTTAAAGTATGCCACCTTTTGACTAAAATTGAATAGGTCCAATTAAAATTGTTCAAGCCTCCAAAGTGTCAAAAAAGTCTTGCGGTATTTTCGCTAGTTGGCGCTGAAAGCGCGTAAGTTCTAGTTTTTTTCGTCGCATCGGGTCATGCTATACCCTTTTGGAAAGCTCATTTCACGCACTAACACGAGTTTGATTGATTGTTGTTTCTTTTAAGTCGTTCGTGAGTTATAGCGTCGCAAACATGGAGCGAAATAAAGAGAAAATACGGCATATTTTACAGTACTACTACGATAAAAGCAAAAATGCATCTAAAGCCGCCAATAAAATTTGTGCAGTTTATGGACCCGGTACAGTTTCCATTTCCACCGCACAACGATCGTTTCAACGTTTTCGTTCTGGTGTAGAGGTGGTCGAAGATGCGCCACGCTCTGGAAGGCCTGTTGTCGAAAATTGCGATAAAATCGCTGAATTGGTCGAAAGAGACCGGCATAATAGTCAACAAACCGTTATAAACCATTTGAAGAAGATCGGAGTCACTAAGAAGCTCGATGGTGCCACACGAATTGATTCAATAAAAATACCGCAAGACTTTTTTGACAATCCATTATGACTCCAGTATCTACAGTCTGATGGAAAATATCAGTTTATACAGTCTGTCAAGTAAGAGCGTGGTCGGCTTTACCGACAGTTAATGAAATAGAGGTAAGCTTTGTCTTTGATGCATTGTCAACAAAGGTTCAGTTGATCTTTTGAAAGAAAATCACGTTAAAACGCCATGAGTGCTAAGTGCATCCACCCGAAAAGTCCCTAAATGTCGCAATCAGCAACTGCTAAATATATGAGAAAGTCGAAGGGATTTGTGCAGAATATAGTAGCTAAAAATGTCAATGATTTACCAGAACGGTAACTTGGCTAGATTACAGTGGCATTATTGAATTTAGTGTTTCCCACTTTAATGAAACTATTTTAAACTTATTTGAAAAATATGTTTCGAAGTGTATTGTTAATTAAAAAAAGAAGTTCTAATTTATGGTTTTCGAAAGAATTATGTAAATTAAAAAACAGAAAATCTCGTGCTTTTAAACTTTTTAAAAACACTGGTTTAGTTGCTGACTATTCAAAATATTCTAATTTGCGTCGACAATTTGCTGAACTTAACAAAATATGTTATAATAATTATATTAATACAGCAAAAAATAATATTATACGTAATCCAAAATTGTTCTATGGTTTCGTCAACTCCAAACGCAGGATTTCTAACTTTCCGTCCGCTATGAAATATAAGTCTAGTATGTCTAGTGACAATCACACCATTTCTAATATGTTCGCTGAATTCTTTAAGTCCAATTACTCTCCAAAATCTCCAAAAAATGTTCCGCATCAACACAAGTTATGTCCGATTTCTGTCATTAATGCGCCTACCATTTCCGAAGAAGACGTCTTATATCAGTTGAACAATCATACAATTATGGCCCAGATATGATTCCCTCATGCTTTCTTAAGAAATGTGCCAAATATATATACCAACCCCTAACAAAACTATTTAACTCATCTCTTATGCAAGGCTTATTTCCACCCATATGGAAAAAGTCATTTATAATTCCTTTACATAAGAGTGGATTTAGGTCTTCTATTGAAAACTATAGGGGAATAGCAAAGTTGTCTGCAATACCTAAACTTTTTGAAGCAATTATAACAGACGACATAACCTTCCGGATCTCTCCACTAATTTCTTGTTCTCAGCACGGTTTTCGTATATACATATGTATATATGCACAGATTTCAGTAAAGCTTTTGATAAAGTAAACCATTCAATTCTTTTGAATAAACTTGATCTTCTTGGTTTTCAACCAATATTTCGAAAATGGGTTGCTTCTTATCTTAGCAATAAAATTCAACAAGTCTTATTAAACTATACTTTTTCTGACATAATCAATGTTCCTTCAGGCGTTCCACAAGGTAGCCATCTTGGTCCAATTCTGTTCTTGTTATTTATTAATGACATATCTTCTGTTGTTAAGTTTTCAAAAGTCTTATTATATGCTGACGATGTAAAACTTTTTAAAACGTATGCTTCAAACAACGAAAGATGCCAGTTGCAAACAGACTTAAACAACCTAGTTTCTTGGTGTGATAGAAATGACATGCCATTGAACCTTAAAAAATGTAAAACTATGTGCTTTTCACGTAGATCTGTAGACCCAACTTCATACATAATACAAAACTTTAGGTTGGAGCAAGTATGCAGTTTTGTTGATCTGGGAGTAACTATGGACCCCAAACTCAATTTTAATCTTCACGTATCTTCCACGGTTTTTAAAGCTAAAGGCGCTCTTAGTTTTGTTAAACGTTAGTCTAAAGCATTTAGAGATCAGCTTGCCACAAAAATTATTTTTACATCTCTGGTGAGGCCTATATTAGAGTATGCTTCTGTGGTATGGAACCCTAGTTACCAAGTCCATTCGGATAAGTTAGAGTCCGTTCAAAAACAATTCTTACTTTTTGCCTTAAATCACTTGCATTGGGATCCCAGTTTAAATCTTCCCCCTTACACTAACGGTTTAAAACTTATAAATCTCCCGACACTCGTTAGTCGTAGGGAGATGCTTGGTATAATATTTCTTGTAAAACTCATGAATGGGTCAGTCTGTAGCCCATCTCTCATATCTGATATTAATTTTAACGTCCCCGCTCGCTCTACCACGCAGTTTAGACCCTTACTTTTGAAATTTTCTAGAACAAATTTTCAGTTAAACGAACCATTCCGCCGTATATGTCATGATTTCAATTTTCATTTCAGCACATTTGATTTAACAGACTCACTTTTTACAATTAAAAAAATTATTTTATCTACTCTTAACAAGTAAAATTATAAACTTTAATTTAATTCTTAATTTTGGCTGCAGAAATTTTAGTTTCTGTAGCTGAGCAGCTTAAGATCGCAACGCTTAAAACTCTCTTGCCTTTTATGACTCGGCTAAGTCCGCTCGTTCGCGGATTGCGCCCCTCGCGTCGGTTGGGCGGGAGGAGGGTAACCGTTGGGTATTATTTTTAAAAAAAAAAAAAAAAAAGAACGTGGTTCGATAGGAAAAGTGAACAAAAAGGATGAAAAAAGAATAGTGAATCTGTTTTTGCGGAATCCTGCTTTAACACTGCGGCAAGGATAAGCAAAATTAATGGCAAAAGGTTTAGATATGTCCTAATAAACTATCCGAACCCTTTTTCATACTCGTGATCTGAAATGGCGCAACGCAATAAAGAAGCCTCTGTTGACCGAAAAACTTGTGACAAAGTGACTAGCTTGGGCGTATGAGAATATTGATTTTTTTTTTTGAAAATATCATTTTTACGGGTACGTTTTGTTCTCACGCGAGCCTGGTCAACTTCCACCAATAGGCTTGTTCAACGGACCGTAAAACATGGAACAAAGGTGCATCTTTGGGGCTGCTTCTCGAAGCAGGGATTCGGCACTTTGTATCTTTTTACTGACAACCTAAATGTCGACAAAATCATTAAAATCCACAAAAAGGCTTTACTGCTATCTGCCAAACGATATCTGGTTCATCAGAAAAAATTAATATTGAATTTGGCAGGAGGTCAACGATCCTAAACACCGAAGCAAGCTCTGTACTCAGTGGAAACTCAATCTGGCATCGTTACATTGGATTGGCCGTCCCAGTCGCCCGATGCGAACCCTATTGATAATGGGTGGGCACATATTAAACAGAAGCTTCGTGGAAGACGCAGGAGCAGTTTCCTTACGAAATTCGTCGGATCTGGAGATCCTTGCTACTAGAATACGAGTAAAATCAGTAGAAAGCATGCCTCGGAGATGCCAGGCAATTGTCGACGCCGGTGGTGACTGGACATATTATTGGCCAAATTGCATCATTGTTTGTACTGTGTACAATGTATAGTATATATAAATATGAAAGTTTCATAAAATATTTTTTTTTTTTTATAAATTAACACAACCACGCTCTTACTTGACAGACTGTATAATAATACAGAGAAAATCCTCTCGTTACAATAGTATTTCTATTAAAAATGGGTCGAATCGGGTCAATACTTCCGTGAGCTCTTAAATACCTAGTATAAAGATTTTCAAACTTCCGTATGAATTTATATCACATATATCGGCCAATATGAGAGTCACCGCAATGAAAATGAGAGAACGTGTTTTACTCCTAATAATGTATCTTAATTCATAAATGTATAAAAATGGGCAAAAACTTGACCTTATCCCTCGATAACTAATATCAAGATTTTAGAACATCCGGCTGACTTTACTCAATATGATTGGTGATTGTATGAGAGGAACCTTGATGAAATCTTAGGAGCATTTTATTAGTCTGTAGTCTTTCAACTGTATGTAGTATGAGCAAAAATATATAAAATCCGGTCAATACTATATATTCCTCAATAAGATCTTGAAACTTTCGTAAAAGTTAATTGAACGCATAACATAGGATATACGATAATTTAGTGCCAAAAATATATGAAATTCGTCTTTGAGTTACCCATTGAATTCTGAACCTCTGGTTGATTTCTGCACGTTAAGATTCGGGATTTCTAATAGTGCGGAAAAGTTGCCTTAGTACTTCCTGATTCCAATGCAACTTTTTGTTTTGAGATCGGATTGCATCTTCAACCCCAACTCCGGCCTTGAAATTTCGGAAATTCGCCTAAAATCGTGAAATTGTCTACTAGCGCCTGAAATACGCATCTCATGGCAAAATGTATAAAACAAAAGTTATTTGTCACGTAATTTGCAGCTCTCAGCTAACCTGTATTGGTCACCCAGAACCCACCGCGTGGAGGTGGCTGCTCTTCGGGTTCCTCCCAAGCCCAACCCAACCAACCAACCATATGTCAGGCTTGTTTTAGTCTGAATCTGTGTCAAATTTATTGATACTCGTCAAATCAGATTTTGTACTAAACTGTGGCACTTGTTGCCTAGATTTCAGTGTCGAGCGTATAAAACGATCACGAGATTGGGGGCCAATAACTTTAGAAGATGCCTCTGTCACCAGTTTGACGGTTCTCTCGACTGCCACGGTGCAGTGTCTTCCGACAGCC
The DNA here is from genome assembly GCA_027475135.1 of Bactrocera correcta. Lineage (NCBI taxonomy): Eukaryota > Metazoa > Arthropoda > Insecta > Diptera > Tephritidae > Bactrocera > Bactrocera correcta. Next base: position 6,373 of record JAPZAG010002540.1, on the reverse strand, counting down.
CTTTTATGAGTTCTTTGTTAGAAACTGAACAAAGAACTGGTGGAACGTCAAGGTAATAGTCTTCCAGTTAATCATATAGTAATAATTATTAGCTTTGAAATTCAGCTTTGGCACTTTATTATATCTAACCCTTCCATTTACAGTGCCAGACTCTGCTTCTCTGGCTGCCAGAAGACGGTCAAGGGCCAATTTCTGACTTCTATCGGTTCGTCAGTCATCATGCTAAGGAGAATGTTTTCTGGAAGAGCAAAGAAAGCATTCTGTTGAATGGATGAATCGACAACCTTGACCAGTTTAGCAGGTAAGTATCTCGACCTTTGAATTGCAGCATAAAGATGGCGCGAGGCATCTTTGATTGAACTGTTGAATTAGTATGTACTTGACCAAAATCTTTATTTCCTTTGTTGGTTTGTCAGTAGAAATGTATAATCTCAGGGTTCTATTTGCACAGGTGAGCCAGCGAGATTTGCACATATTACCTGGATGCATCGACGCTAAATCTGAGGAACATTGACCGGAAATAACAGCTTCTGATATTTTATAGAGATAAGGTTGGTCTGTGCTAAGTTGGGTCGGATTAATAACCTCAGAAGGTAATTGGCAGGATGGAAAACTTTAAAATTTGACAACAGGCAACTTCTCACAATCAGGGAGCAGTTTACCTATGTCGCCGAAAATGTATTTGGTCTTTTTTGATACACCATCTCTGTGTTCGAAAAGAGCACGAAATGGAAGTTCGTTAAAATGTAGAAGACAAACAACCCACTGTAATGGCCTACCTATTCTTTCTTCTAGTTTCCGAATGATTCCACCTTTCCAACATGTGTTCGTGTTGGTGCCATCAGCACCGACAACTTCTAGATGTTCCACATCAACTGAATTGTCTTGTAAATGTTGCCATATGGCTTGCGTCTCATCCTCAGCTGACCCGGAAGGAGAGGTGACGTGGCCAAAGTAATAACAACCAGGTTCCGCTATAAGAGAAATATGTTCCTCTTTGACAGTGTCGGGGTAGTACTTTTCACCTTCGCTGACTTGTGTAAGTGTATTGTCTTTGCGGCCGTCAAAATACAGCCCATATACAGAGTCAATACTTTCGGTGTTTTGGAGCTTAACTCCTACACTTTTTTTTGCCTGCCTAATCTTGCATTTGTCAGTGACAAAGCTAGCCTGATCCTCTGTTATCAAACCTGCTTTTTTGGCATCCAGAAAAGTAGATGAAACAATCAAGGCCGCTGCTCTATCACTTACTCCAAATCTTTGGGCAGCTAAAGCATTGTGTTCTAATACTAGTGTGTTTTGTTTGGTTTTAGAGGATGGAAGAGAAAATTCATCATCAGCATCGTTTTTGGAAGAATCCATGTGCAATGCACCTACATTGTTGTCGCCTCTATGAGAGTCTGGCTGATCTCAATGGTCACGTGTTCTAGCTGATACTTTTCTGGTAAGTGTGTTCTAGAACATTTTTTGGCTGAGTCAACTCATTCAAAGTTATTCGTAGTTAATGTCCAACAGAAAGTTATAAAAAATGATTTCCACATTTTCATCTTATATTACAAATTGACGGCTAATAAACATAACAAATCATATCTTTCGTAAAACTTATCGAGTCTTTAGCGATGTAACCATAGAATTAATAGACTTAATTTAAACAAAAACTTTAAACTCTATTTTTTGTGAGTGATGACATAGAAACATTAATCGTTGCCTGAAAAAATATTGTGTCCTATTTGCTCCTGACTCTTGGGAAATTTAAATTAATAAGAGCCGTTTTTCAGTAACTTTTCGATTGCAATACAACTTTTTATTTCATATCTCTTACTTTTTGATTACTTCAAAATTAAACTAAACTCTTTTTGTTACAAATTGAATTTGAAATTTTTGTCGGTGATTTTTAACAACTTGCAATAAATATTGTAATTGTTCTTAATTTTTAGTGAGACATTTGTTGTACTCCTCTATTAAAGCAACAGCTTTTTTTGCTACATCATTGACCACGTTGAGACGCTTAAAACATTCCTGATTCTCTTGATAGCTTTCATGCTGTGACCAATATTCCAAATTTTTGTCAATGAAGTCAGTAGGTAAATCGAATGTTTGAAATATAGTCATTAACTTTTTCGAAATAAAGTCTAAAATAATTACTTATTTCTTCAACAACCATCTCTTTCAATTGAGTATTTGGTTGTAAGCTTAAATAAATGATTCCCCTTTGATTTGAAATCGGTTCCAGCTCATTTTTAGATAACAGCAAAAACTGCAATATTAAAACATTTCACTTTACTGTTACTAAATACAATAATCAGATACGAATCAAAACGGCACAAGATATCAGACAGTAATAGCGCAAACAGCCAAAAACGTAGACCCGTGGCCCGTGTCAGCTGATCGACCTATCTTATGGGCGCGCAATATGAGTAAACAGTGAAAAACGCTACTCCCTTCTCTCTTTGCCGTTGGATGCCGTAGATATCCACGGCATTTGGATTTTTGCCATAGAAACGTGTGAGCTGATTGCTCTCTCACAACGCAGGGTTGCTTATCTCGATATACTGTAGTAATTATAAAAAATGTCTTCAATATGTTTGAAATTTTCTTAAAATAACTCAAAATCAGAGTCGAATGCTATTATTTATAAATATATAAACTGCTTTTAATAGTTTGTTTTCAGTTTTGATATTTTATATTAAAAAAAAATTGTAATTGAAAACATAGATGTGTACAAAACTATATAGGCGTATTGAGCAATGGCAACATTGTTCAAATGAAAACAAACAAAGATGGCTGATTTCTACATTTTTATTCACTACCACGGGCTCAACTTTTAGCACATTTTGCTCGCTAAGGAAGGCAAAGGAAGGAAGGGAGTAGCGCTTTTGGTTGTTCCTGCTATAAACAAAGTTGGAGAGACTGACGAAACTTTGAATAATATTTACTTATATTGCCATATAGGTGTCGCTAAGATCGATAATTACAATGACTGACTGAAGCAGATAAGTACAAAAATAGTAATGAAAATTAACAACTAAGTTCAACATAAAAAGATTGTATGAATTTCTTTTATGAATTAATTAAATAAAAATGAGATAAATCGAAAAAATATGATTTGTTATGTTTATTAGCCATCAATTTGTAATATAAGATGAAAAATTGTGGAAATAATTTTTTATAATTTTCAGTTGGACTTTAACTACGAATAACTTTGAATGAGTTGACTCAGCCAAAAATGTTCTAGGCCTTTTTTGTAGATCGGTAAATTTCCTATAAGAATAAGTGTTGATTCTCGCTTACCCATTATTTGTTGTGGGCCTTCGGCTGATCACTTAGTTTTAGTTGATACATACAACCGTTAGGTGATTATACTTTGCAGCTAATTTGTCCTTCATGACGTCTATCATGTGGTCTTGTGTTACATAGAGAAATAGGAAGATTATGTCCGTATTATTAATTTTTCAATAACTTACATACTATGAACAATTATGATGTTCAAATAAACAAAATACTTCAACTTGGAAGCTAACTTCGAAAAATCAAGATATGTATTATTTTTTTACTTTTTCTATGGAAAAAATTGATTTGGTCCAATACCCAGTAAAAAATAGTACAGAGGCAATTCGAACACATAAGTTAGAAGTGAGTAAGCAAATACAGGGCGTATGAGTATTCACACGTTTGAACCAGTCACAAACTCTTAACCAAAAGAGAGGCACCAACAATTAATGAACGACTAAATGTTTAGCATTAATTGCTTAATTACGAATTATTTGTGATTAGATATGAGAGAAGAAAGAAATGCGAGAAATTGGATAACTCAAACATTTCGAATGCGCGTTTTATTTTATGAGAGCACTTAGTTTGATGGTAATTTATATGGCGCAACTATTTTAGTTTCACATCACCACTAGAAACCCAGGTATAATACCAAAATCTTGTTTGCAAATGCGTTAAAATAAAAAGCATGGTAAAAAGGACCGAAAAAAGTTTCGGCTGCTTTACATTCCCATTATTATGAGTATTTTTGTTCTGTATTTGCTATAAATTTGAACTGGCAAAACAATTAATTTTAATATTAGGTTTCATATACATATATAGAATAGTCTGTGCTTTCAAGATAACTATATGTACTCATAGTTATATTCTGACAACGAAGGTTGTGAGTAGCTTCCTTATGCAGAAATATTTAGGATAACATAATTTAAATCAGTTTAATTTAATGGTGAGTACTTTTCCCCTGTCATTTAAGAAACTGGCCTATTCCTTAGAAACCCATAATCTCCTGAAATTGTAAATAAATCAATTACTTTTCAATGCTTAAAAAAATTAGAAATCTGAAGGAAGGTTAAGGGAAGTTAATTTATAAGGGAGTTGTATGTTCAAACTCTTATTCTGTCATTTTTTAGTAATAAATAAAGATCTTCTCCCTATAGTGTAGTGCTCTCCATCTTCATCAGCTTTTAGACTTTAGTCGTCGCTTAATTTATTGTTCAATTGGAACTTACTTAGCTCTTGAGTTTTAACATTCTATCTACATTTAATCAAAAATCAGCCTCCTTTTTCTAAAAAAAAAATATTTTTATACTCTGACCAGGGTAAATTAAGTTTTCCACGGTGTTTGTAACACCCAAAAAAAAACATCAGACTTCCAGACAAAATATAAATATAAATGATCAACGTGATGAACTGAGCCGAATTAACCATGTTTTTTATTTTTCAGTCTGTCTACTATATATACGAGATCCTCAGTTCTCGAGATTTCGATTTGAAATTTTGCACCTTCCTGCTGGTTCTTTTGTCGAAACGCCTGACATTGGCCATCACTATAGTTGTAGCTGTTATATAAACTGAAATTAAGTTATTTCATAAAAGGCATATGTTTTTCACGAGATTCAGAAATTCGGCTTAGATGATTATCTAAGACAAGAATGCAATCTCCAAAGAAATTGTTCAGATCGAATCAATGGTAAATCAATAAGCCGAGTATCAGAGAAACAATTACTATTTAACACGCAATGCTTGACGTCTTCACTTACCTCCCATTAACCTCACCTAACTGCCATCTTTAGTGACTACAGTAATCATAATTTTATATTCACTAGTGAAACCTAGTCTGTCTCTTAGCAGCTTTCGTACGCAGGTTTAGTTTTCGTATATAGGCAGTCAGTCTACTGCTTGCAAGTGTTTTTTAACAACCATCCAGTTTGGTACAACAAATGATTTATGCGAACAATATGTGTCTAGGGACGTATATAGACCTAATAAAAGACTAAAATTCTAAACTAGTATGAATGTGGACTGAAAAGGCCTTATGTATTTTCTTGGATAGGCTATTAACATACCTTTAATGAAGCTTACGAGAAGAAAGTATAGTAGTTAAACCGACATTTTCCAACTACTAAAATCATTATCTAACTTTTCGTAAATCCAACTATAAAAATATACTTTTACATATATATAAGCACATTTACTTTAAATTCAAGGCTTATTAAATTTAACAAACAATGTTGTGTTGATAATAAACAATGTAACAAATACTTGTACATATTTGTTTGCAGAGTTGAGTTTAGCGAAAATCACATTCATCATTTACCACAAAAAAGTGGGTGGTGCTGATAAGAAGTTAAGAAAATTTATTGCTACGTGGAATAGTGAAGACAGTGATAAATGAAATAATGAAAAAAAAAAACAAAAAACATTTGAAATTAAGTGTTATCAGCTGTATGTAAATTACCTCTAAATACGAAGCCTTTTCCTGCGAGTATCAATAGAGGATATTGTTGCCTACTGATATTTTCCAGATTTAAGGCTTCCTAAACTCGTAAATGACATAAAATTTTTTACTAACTGAGTTTCAATTATTCACAATTGCAACATAACATACATAGGTAGTGATACCACATGGCATATGATGAACATGCGTTTACCTTATGCGTATTTGGTATTCGTGAATATTTAATGATTTTCTAATTGTCGAGCAGATAATAAAGCATTTCTAATAGTGTTTTCTCTTTTAAAGCAGAGATAATCTACATTCAGTTATGAGACATATGCTTATTCGATTTTATTTAGTCACGGATAGCTAAAAATACAATTTTTGAAGAGCAGACGAGTTATCAAAAACAAGTATCTTAGTTATAATGATAACTAAAAATACGAAATTTAAGCCAGGAGTATGACACATACTACGTGTAAGTGATTTATCGACGTACCCAGTGCAGAACTACCTGGCCAACTTACCAAGTAACCAAACAAACGTGATAAGAGAAAGTGTTGGTTTGATTTTCAGAATACACTTTATATACCTTAAATATCAATAACATCGTTCCTCATGCATTTTAATTTGTCATGTAAATGTATGTAAGAGGGTTGTTTTGAT
>JAPZAG010002539.1:0-16297 GCA_027475135.1 Bactrocera correcta | reverse complement strand
ACATGTTTGTGAAAATATATTTGTGGCGCGGAGTGGTGGTCCCCTTTCTCCGGGCGTGCTGCAGAAGAAAAAGAAGAAGGTCGATGGTGGAGGCAAAAAGCCATTGAACGCATTGCGGTGCCGGCCGATCGCACAGGTGGGAATCTGGGAATATTTTCTGTAGTTTCTGTTGAAAAGCAATGGCAACAACAGCAACAGCACAACAAAAACACAAAAGCGAGTTGAGAAAAGAACAACAATAACAATGAAAATATGCTGCCACAAGTTACGTGCGTTGTGAACACCTGAGCGCGGCCTCCAACAAACATAGTTGAAATGAAAACAAACAACAACAACAACAAATGTAAAAGCAGCTTCCGTAGCTGGAAAAACTGTAGAATCATTGCACTCAAGAAAGAACATACAAGAAAAAAGCAAAAACGAATCATATAAAAACGGCCGACTTAGTGCTCTTCACTGGAATAACAACAACAATAGCAATAGAGTTCGCTCCAGATCGAACTGAATCGAGCGCATCATCAGCACAGAAATCATATGAATAAAAAAGAATAGGTAGCTACGCAGCCGAAGGCGAAGATGCGCAGATGGAGATGATGAAGCGGAAATGAGGAGCGCAAGTAGTGCAAGGCGCATCTTGACCGAAAAGGCCTCAAACGTGCCCGCGAAGTACAAAATCACGGCCAAGTCAAAATGGCAGATAAAAAAGCGGACAGACAAGTGAAGCGATAAACGGCCGTTGATTGCACAGCCGATACTCGTACATATGCCACGGTGAACGCGGCTATCAACAACAACAACAACCACACGACCGCCACAAAAACTGCATGTGCTACGTGAATGAGGTTGGCCGAGATGAGTTGTGATGTGCTGCGCACCGAATGACGTTGCAAACAGCCAGCGGCGGCAGCGTACATTCGTCTGAGCAGATCCCTAAAGCTGCGCGCAACGGAGGATACATTTAATTCTTGCGTTGCGCGTTGTGTGTAGCCATGTGGTTGTTGTTTGCGCTGACATGCACTTGTTGCGCGATCACGCCGCCATTTGAATGTTGATGTGCTGTGTGCGTTGTTGTGGAAAAAGGTACGGGCCTGTGGCAATTGTGGCAGTTGGATGTTGGCGGTTGACTGTTGGCAGTTGGTGACGCTTGTCGGCCGGCGACATGTAAATGCGCACTCAATTGCCAACAAACGCTGGCCGAGCTTAACGTAGGAGCGATCGAGCGAACAAGTGATCGAGCGATCGGTTGATTTGATTTGCTGATTGGTCGGTCAGTCGCTTGGTCACTTGATCAGTTGCGGCCGAGTCAGGCGTTGTCAAATCCATTTTAATGCTTCAACTGATACACTGACTGATACGGCTGATGATGAGGCCGGCGAAAACGCGGCGGCTACTTGGTATGTCAACTTTGTGGTTTGCGTTAAGGTAAATTGGAATTTTCAGTAGCGATTGTGGGTTGTGTGTCTTGCGAAAATTGCTCAAAACCAGCACTGACAGCGCCAAGTGGCAATCAACCACTGGTGGCTTGCGGTGGACAAGTATGTAAATGATATTTCTTAGCGTTTGTTTTTGCTTTTGTTTATCTGTCAATGTTAATTCCTTGCTGCTGAGAATTTTCGCCATTTCCACTTGCATTACAACTGCAATGTCAATTGACATAGGAATGCTCTTTGGCGTAGTTTGCATACGCAGATTTTCGACAATTTCATTAATGATGGATTTGGGGCGATTCGGTTGCCGTTGCTGCGGTATAAATTACCGTTGTCACATGTGATTATTGTGGCAATTTAAAGCATGCTTCATCAGTTTAATTTTTGCTATAAAGTTAAGTTTGCCGTATATAAAAAATTAACCAGAATTTTCGTTGCAGTTTAGGGTTTCTGAGTTGCCTAAAAGTTTCAGTGGTTATATAGGTTTCACGGCTTTAAAAAATCCAATACGTTTGCAACTTTCTTCCGAAGCATTGCCTGAAACGACTTCGTAATCGCCGAGTTTTGAATAGTTTTCTTGGAAAATTTCACAAAATCTTGGTAAAATTTGTATCTTTGGAAGCTTAAAAAGTTTAAATAAAACATTTCATTTTCTAAACGAAAGAAAATTATTGAAAATATGCCATTTTTAGCTCGAGGTAACCGATTAAGTAACTCATAACAAAAAATTTCTAATGACATTTTTCAAGTTCTTTAGGTTTTTCGTGACTACTTTTACAACTATTTTACATTGACCTAGTGAAACCTAATTGTTTATTTAATTAAGCAACTTTTAAAAAAATTAATTCTTAATAAAAAATTTTAAAAATTTTAGGAAGAAAATTCTAAGACTTTTAGTTGAAAAATAATAAGTTGTAATTTTAAGAATTAAAAATGAAGAAATCAAAAGATATTTTTGTTAGAGCGCACATTTCAATATTTTTTATAAAAATTATTAAGTTTTTGTAATTTTGTAAAAAATTCTTTTTTGTAAAACACAACATGTAAAAAATCTTTTTTTTTTTAAATTAATTTTTCTGTATAACATTTTTTTGTTAAATTTTTGTTTTTCAAAAAATCGTGTTTTGCTAAAAAAATGATTTATTTTAAAATAAAAATAAAAACAAATTTTTTTTATTATTGCAAAAACTATTTTTTTTTTGTTTGTTTTTTGTAAAAAATCAATTTTTGTGAAAAATAATTTTTTCTTGTAAAAAATCATTAAAATTAAGAAAAAATAGTTGCTAATATCCTCTTCCATCTAAAAAGTTTAAATATCGCCAGAAGCAGTAAATAGAAAGTTCCAATTTATGGCCGACAATACAAGAGACTCACATTTTGAGGTTAAGTACAATTAAGCTTACGATCTTGAGGTGTTCATTTCTAATTTTTAACATAACCAGCAAACAAATGTCTCAAAATTATTTGCTCCCCACAAACTATTAGATGCCCAACTAGGAAGCTTCCTGCATTAGATATTTCACGTACGCACCTTGACAGTTATATTTAGCAAAATCGCAAAATTTATATTTCATTAGTCATGCACGCCCCTTTGGCCAAAGGCGTACCGACATTACACGCATCACTCATTACCGGCGTTTATTGATTGCAAATTGTGCGGAGTACAAACTTTACAACGCATAAATTAAATGACAAGAATATGCAGTGCACGCGCATGCGCAAACTCAAATTAAGGCGCTTCCCATATTTACAAACGTATGAACGAATAAATGGACGCGAGTATGCCCGGTCGCAGCGCCATTCATATTTTCCGAGAAATAACGTCGCACCGCCTCATTAAACTACGATTATTACTATATAAAAATTCCGCTTTATAAGCTAATTTCCGAATTGATGGTCAATAAACATTTCAACAAGCCGCTCACCGTTGGTCAATTAAATGTGTCATCCGCGACTGCAGTGCTCGTCCAATCACGACTTGCCGGCGCGTAGCAACAACAGGCGAAATCAGCGCTCCTCGCACGCACACAGGCACGCATGCTCGGCGCGTTGCTGCAAACCCTGGGATTGCAGTCGAATTACGCACCGTTTAAATTAAGTGAGATATGCGCGCACAAACGGCAGAAACTGCCAACCGCAATACCGGCACTCCAGCGCCGGACGACAATGGCGCGGTAGTCGTGGCCGCTTGTTCCGAGTTGTCGAGTTGTTCGTATTACCATTTACATTTCAATTGCCAAACTAATATGTGCCATGCTACATGTTATTGCTGTTGTTGCGGCTGCCGCTCAGCCGCCAGCTACTAAATTGCACATTTTATGTTTTGCGTTAGAGGTGGCAATTGCGCGGCTGGCGCGCAGGCGCAGTGCGCGCACTGGAAGCTCGAAGATATTAGATGTGGCGTGTGAAAGATATAATCGTCGTCTTCAATTGCAGGAGTCATGATAATGTGTGCGAAGTGCTTTCGGCACATATGGCGGATTGCGCGGTGAATCAGTTGTGTTGCTTAAGACCACGTTGGTTGTTGTTGCCGTTGCTGCCGGTGTTGCCAAGCAATGCCATTTGTAATTGCAGCGAACTCATGTGGCGTCTCCGTTGGGTTGGCGCTACCTTTTTGCTGCGCGGCAGCGTCGACTCCGCTGCATGTGTGTGCGTGCTTATGGTTGTTAGTATTTGTATTTAAAGTGTAATGCCTCTAATGGCTGCATGTTGCTAATCCCACTAGAATGGAATGCGCCAGCTTCTACAATTTATCTCAACTGCTCAAAGTGGAAATATGCAATTAATTGTAATTGTAAATATTTCATAAATGGGCATAAGTGCATTTAAGCTTTTGCTTGAGAAATTTAAATAATTCTTTTTATTAACTGATTAAGTGATTGAAATTTTTTTGTAAGATTTTGTTTGGAAATAAATACCGCTTTTGCTGATTGTCTGCTCTTCAGCGATAAATTCAGGTATTGTAATTAAATATATATAAAAAAGATATTCAAATATTTTTCTCAACAGGTTTTGGATAGTTTGTGACTTTTGTTCTTTTGGCGATTATTTAAAATTTTATTTTGGGACGGAGGCATTTATATTATTAATAGGCTTTTCACAATTTCTTGGCGTTTTGAGTTCAATGATTTTGGCTTTAACTGAAACAGCTCAAGAAATTGCCATTATGCCCATGGCATGCGGCAATACAAATTATATATTCTAATACAAATTAGATACAATCTCGCCTTGAAGTAATGTTTACCTCACTGAAGCTGTGGTTCCTCGGTTCGAGGAGACTAAAAATATTATCTTCAATATAATAAAGTATATTCCTAAAATTTAAAAGTAAAGGAACCGGCTGAGACTAGAACTCAATCTTCTTAGAATCAGTTTACTGGCTTACTGAACTAAATTAAGTGCTAAGTACCTTGCAAGGATACATTAGGTAAGGTATACTACAAGTATATATTTAAGGTGTTACTTGGGTGTCCTCGGGTAAAAACAGCATTTTTTCAAAAATTTTTTCTCATATAAAAAATTAAATATTTTATTAGAATTTTTTACTGTTACAAACAAACACTATTACAAAAAAGAATTGAAATTTTTCTGAAAGTTTTGGAAAAAAAATATTTTAAACTCGACCATTGCAATGCCATTTCTGGTGCCACATCGGAAAAAAGATGCGCCCTCGTTAGTAGGATAACTCCTTACAGGAATATCTAAAGTGAAAAAATACGTGTTTTAGTTAAAATCTTAACATAGAACTAAGACAAAGGAAAAAAACGGAAATTGGATTTTTGACAGATATTTTTACAAAAAGAATGAAAATTTCAAAAATTTCGTGAAATTTTTTTTTAAATAGTTGTAATCGAAAAAAATTCTTGATTAAAGTCTTTAAATTGTATCTCAAAGACCTTTGCAAAACAAGTTCTATGTTCTGGAGAAATCTTGCCAAAATCATAGTTACGAGAAAAACGCGTTTGAAGACGGCGCACTTAGCCCACCTAGCCTCGAGCGCAGAAGTTCTCAAGGCTGTATCTCCGAAACTATTACTCCGATCAACTTGGCAACTGAGAAACATATTTTAGAGGTGTTGTAGCATTTAATAAGGCAATGAAAAAACGATCTTTTGAAACCCGTAAATTCATGTAATCCCTTAAATGATTAGCGCGACGAGTTGCGTCGACTTAGCTATGACCGCAGGTCAGTATATCTGTATACGAACTAGTCCAACAGCTTTTGAGATATCGATTTGAAATTTTACATATATTCTTTTCTTCTTAAGAAGCTGCTCATTTGTTGGAACCACATATATTGGATAGTTATAGGAAGAGCTGTCACACAAACTGATCGATGAAAATCAAATCCTTGTGAAGAAAATTTCTTATTTCACATCTTCACGAAATTTAGATTTTTTTACTCAAACCGAAAAATTCTTCTCCAAAAATATATTATATGCATTGTATATACAGCTTGTGGGTGGAAATCAAAACCTTAAATTTTTCCTACAAATACCAAACTTTTGACCGACTATGTTTTTAGCTTTACTTACACATATATTTAGAATAAGAAACGCACCTGTGAAGGGTATTAATTCACGTTTTGTAAAGCAATAATCTCAAAATCCTATACTCACGAGCCTATTTGATATTGAACTTTGAAAGTCAGCTTACTTCTACCGCTTAGCTGGCAGCTTATGCGCCTCTCCACCAAGGCAGTCGCGAAGCTCGTTAGTAGAAATCCGCATAGAACGCGCATTGATGCAGCAAAGGTGTGCGGCGCGCCGCCTAAGTGAGCGCACGAAATGACATGAGATGCAAAAAAAATTTGATTACCTTATCTGCAGGAGCTCATTTCATTTGATTTGCCTTTATTGTGTGCGTAGTTGTTGAATAAGTGTAATCTGCTTACTTCAAATTGGGTAGCGACCGCTGTTGCGGCGTGCATTTTGGCGTTGCATGCCACAAATTCATGCTGATGATGCCCAGCCTCATGCGCCGCGTACTTGCACCTCAAGTAATTTTTCTTATTTAAATGTGTTTTATATGCTTTCATTCCGGCTGCTGGCTGCTGTGCGCCTGACTGCCGCTGTAATGAGTTATAAGTTGCTTGAGCTGCTGGATACCTTGTTTAATTAAATCGTATTTTTTGTAGCAACGAATTTTTCTCATAGAATTAAAAAACAAACAAAATATGCTGATTGCCATCTTTGTTGTTGTGCATAATGCTATTTAAAGGGTTATTGTTACACACAGGCACGCAGTTCACCATGAAATATGCAACAACGCTTGTTGTTGCGTTCCACAAGCGGTTGCCAACGAAAACAATCAAATTTGCTTGGCACAACGCGATATTCGCCCGATTTTGCATATACATATGTACATATAGTCGACTTTAGGAAACGCGCTTTGTTATACTTTCAAATTCCGCCATTGGCGCAGTCATAAATAGATCGTAATAAAATTTGCCTTTTCCATAATTAATGTAAGTTTTTTATTTTTAAATAAAATGTTGGCCAAATATTTCAATAGCGCCAAGCCGTCCATTCTCAGCGCATCACTTTACGCTCAGCGTTCGCCGCATTTGGTGGCCACTCTAGTGGCGCATAGGAGGTCGCCAGTGGACCAGACTGTGGCGAATGCCATTTTCCACACATCTTACTGTTTCGTTTCTTTCGTTTTCCCATGCGCTTTTGTTATTGTTTTTGTTTTAATTAAATCGCCGCATGTTGCTTATTGTTGCCGCTGCTTTATCTAATATTGTCTAATATCTCAAGATTCGTTTTATGAGCGCTTTCCTACATTTGTTTATATGTTTGTTTGCTTGTTGTTGTGATTTTAGCTCGATTCCCATGTAAATACTCAATTTGTTAGCGCTTTTATGGCTTAATTAATATAACGATAGTCGATAAATTACATGCTTAGGCATAGTTTTGGTATATATTGTTGTTGTTGTGGCAGCGTAGGTTAGGTTAGGTTAGGTTAGATGGCTGATCAGAGATCGCACATGGACTGATAAGTAGTCCTTTGTGAAGCCATTGAAAATCGAACTCCCGTGTTCGGACTCAGATATCGGCAAACCGTTTAGTATCCAATACAAATTTGCAGAGGCGCTTAATTTCCATGCCCGCCAGGTCGGCGGGTAGTCTGAAGCTATGTGCACCCAGGTGTCTAAGCCTTGATCTCCCAAAAGCAGGGCAGTCAAGAAGGAAGTGCTGGCTAGTTTCTACTGCATCTTCTTCTAAGCAGCTTCTGCATGCGGCGTCCGGTAAGATTCCCAGTCTTACCGCATGTATGCCAATAGGGCAGTGGCCCGTCAAGAGCCCCATCATTAATGAAAGGCTAGCCTTACTGAGGGCAAAGAGATCACTAGATCTTCTACGATCTATCTTGGGCCAAAAGGCCCTTGCAGCCGCGCAGGTGCCAATGCTGGACCATCGCGGACCGAGCAGCCGCGAGGCCCAGCTATCCAGTAGTAGAGAACAAGAGGATGCAGGAGCACCTACCCGTTCCCATTCTACCGACAGCGATTCCAGGGTACCTTTTCTTGCTAGCTCATCAGCCTTGCAGTTACCTGGGATTCCGCTGTGGCCCGGCACCCACACAAATCTTATAGTAAAAGCTCCCGACGCCAGAGACAGTGACGCCAGACACTCTTCGACCAACCCTGAACGCACCGTGAATGAGTTCAGGGCTAGTATCGCCGCTCTGCTGTTTGAGTGAATGGTCACTTCCCTGAAGGTAGAAACTCTCTTCGCAGCGTAAAGTACTTTGAAAATCATTTGGAGGATTATATTCATTTTAAAATATAGTGGCGAATGTATACCAGGACTTTTTTCAATTATTTAGATCAGACTCTGTTGTTTCCGGCTTATGCCTTGAGGAATATCCTTGAGAGTAGATATGTACTATGTAGATGTGTACCTAGGCCTTTAGCAGATCCATTTCTTCACTCTATTGCTTCCTCTCTGAACGGTTCCGTTCTTTTTAAAGCAAACTCTGAAATGTCATCCAGAAAATGCTTGATTGTAAAAAGAAAACCAACAATTTAGTTTTTATAGCGAGGAAATAACTTTTTTGGTGATGGACTTGCGGAAAACAAATGTTTTATATTAATTTTAGCCCAAAATTGTTATTTCAAAGTCGAGTTAACTTATTTATTTTATATTTATACTAATAAAATAAACAAAAATACACAATTTTGTTTGAGCACTTTTTGCCATTTTTTCCGCTAGAGACATTATTCCATCAGTGTAAATCGAAACTTCGAAATCTCCAGAACGGAAGCGAGCTAGTCATTGTTGTGCTACACAAACTGATACAGCATCGTCTCCGCAAACTGCACAAATGTCATTGGTGGCTTGCGTGGCATTCTTCACTATTTTACGAGGGCTGCTATATATATTTCTGGCCTAATAATGAAAATAGGCATATTTATCAACGAAAATGTGTTTTTTTTTTTTCGTTGGATTTGGCTCGTCTTGGAAGACTCACATAGTCGGTTGCTGTTTTGTTTCGGGCTCATATGCATAGATCCATGATTATAAACGTCTTTTGAAGCACCGCGATCGTATTTTTTCAGCGTTTCTTTACACCAATCCACACGAGCCTTTTTTTGAGCGATTGTCAAATTGTGCGGGATCCAACGAGAACAAACCTTTTTTACGGCCAGGTGTTCATGCAATATGGAATGTATACTGGTGGAAGAAATGCATAGGCATGCCTGTATCTGAAGGTATGTTACATGACGGTCTAGCATTATCAGTTCACGTACGGCATCGATGTTTTCTGGCACAACCACTGTTTTTGGACGACCTTCACGGAATTCGTCTTTAAGCGAGCGTCGGCCACGATTGAATTCGTTGTAACAGTTTTTCACAGTGCTATAGGATGGTGCTTCATAGCCATACAAAGATTTAAGTTCATCGATGCACTCTTGTCGTGATAATCAACGTCGAAAGTTGTGAAAAATGATGGCACGAAAATGTTCACAAGTTAATTCCATTTTTTGGCCGAGATAAATTTTTTAATTCCTTGTAAATAAAACAATTCACGATTAAATGACAAAACGTTCTGAGTGATGTTATGCTAAAAAATGTCAAACTTTCCAACGGAAATGTCAGATTGCACCTGGCAACACTTAGTGTTGCCCAGTCCAGAAATATATGTAGCAACCTATGTACACAAAAAAAAATTTCATATAGGAAAATACTTTTTCGACTACTCAATAGTATTGCAATATGACCGAAATAATCTCTAGGCGATGTAATACAGTTTTAGAATAACTCTAATTTCGAACATCGAAAGTAGTTCAATAGGCTAAATTCAGAGAACAAAGAAAATATTTTTTTTACTTATGACTTAATCTATTTTTGGTCGGATAGTGTAATTATATATATACAAAGATGTCCTTTAGTCTACTTACTAAAATACTAAAATAATAAAATATAAAGATTAATAGCCTTTTTACAACTTTTTACTACTAAAAATAGCAGAGATTTCATATTTTCAACAATTTGTTCTCTTTTCCCCTCTTTACAGATATCAGCTGCTGGTAACTTTGAATTAGAAATACTAGAAATTTCAAATACAAATAGCCACCTACTGACAGGCTATTGCTGTGGTGTTCCTCTCGAGATAAGAAGTACAAAAACGACGGGTAAGTGTATGCTCCTTTCACACTTTATAACCTTATGTGTTATTGTACATAATACTCTCATATATTATTATATATTTGCAAATTCGCTTATTTCCATTTAATTGAGTTCGATTTGGGTGTTTTAGGTTGTCCGCCATGTTCCACTGCCTTTCGTCTGTGCCTCAAGGAGTACCAGAGTTCGCCGCCCAGCATAACGACGGGCTGTTCGTTCGGCAACAAAACCACCGGTATTTTGGGCGGCTCCAGCTTCGTGCTGAGTGAGCCGGGTATGAGTGCCATTGTGTTGCCATTCACGTTTCGTTGGACGGTAAGTAAAGTGTTTCAATTATTGGTTGGTATTTATGTAGAGTGAGTGATAAAATTATAATGACTTGCCTATAAATATGTATGGCGTATGTGTGTCTACAGTATTAAATGCTGAAGGTCAGTGTGTTGCTGTGTAATATACAGTTAAGTTAATGGTTAGTTATTGTGATAATATTTTACTTTTGTACTGGTTGCCAGTGTTTCCAATTTTGTTTTTGTCTTTACTTTATTTTTTTTTCTTTGGCACACTCCAAATCTTATGGCGGTTTATTTTTAATGTTCGCGCTTGTGTTTTCTGATAAGAAAGTAAACAATTATATAACCGAAAAATTCGTTCATTAAATAAACGTCACAATTTCCAACCGGATACATTTCGGTTATTTATGAACCAAGGCTTAAAATTATTGTGATAAAAAGTATATGAATAAGCTTAAGCAATTATATGTACATACAAGTATTGTATATAGTATAGGTGTTTCATATGTGATAGAAAATAGCATTCTCGAGACTTTGGGAGTGTCGAATCGAACAAACAACTGGCACATATTTATAAGTCGATCGCTTGGCGATAAAATAGAAGTGTCTATAGGTTCTTTTTTTAGATTTAATTACATAGATAACTTTGTAGTTGCTTTCTCATCTAAATTTCTTGTTCGACAACTTCTGTTTTGGGGCTTTCTATTACATTTACACGAGCTAGATGAATCGGATAATTGTTAGTATTCCCTTTTATATCACATTCTCACATTTTTAAATACTTCAATTAATATTTTTTATTATTTAGTTATATATTTTTATCCCTAAGTACCCATTTCAAAAGACTTACCATTGGCCGCTCTGTTCCTTTTTGTTGTTGTAACGGTTATCTGGTTTCCGTTAGGATGGTAAGGTTCAGATAAGTTGTCAACGAGGTTATCGAACGGTAGTCACAGGGAACATGCTGGGAGAGGGGTGTCAGATGTGTAGGGTTAGCTGGGCATACAAAGAGGTGGTTAGTGTCATGTGGTGACTCGTTACATGCTGGACATATGATATGTCGTGCGCGAGTGCGCATAAGTAGGAGTTTAACCTGCTACAATATCCAAAACGAAGCTGCGAACTAGCGACAACTCGAGCTCCTTCGGCTCATTTCCTTGGTTTTTCTTGGTCGTATCATCGCCTAAAAACACTGTTTGGTCGATAAAAGTCTTCGAGCGTGAATTTAGTCTTAGTGTACAAGATCAAACATAGTGGACGTTAGGTAGTTTGTGGTGGACCAGCAGTTTTTCATAGAAGCCAACTGGTTCGGAAAGTCTTCAAGAGATCGTCTCAGTGTGATCCTTCGAAAAATCACTGATTTTCGCCACTCTTTTTTTATTTAAAAATGTTTTTTACAAATTGGAACTAGATATCTTCAAAACTCTTCCTTTGGGAGTGGAAACCATTTTGAAAAACACTTATCTGAGAAAAACGCGTTTATAGATTAGGGTCGCTCCGTTACCCACTCTGTTCCCTTTTTACAAGAAACGCTTTAGCGACCGTAATAATTTAATTTGAATTTCGATTTCAAAATTTTAAAACATGTTTATTACAAAGCATACTGCCCGATAATACAACAAAAAATCGATTTTTCGAATTTTGCGCTAAGAGTGTTCCTTAAAATACGCTTCAATTTACAATCCCGTCAATCAATGCATACTTGAAGAAAAATTTAAAAAATTATATACATTCATACTATATAACTATATAAAAACTTGAAAGTACGCAAAATGTACACGACGTGAAGTTAAATTGTCTGTCTGTTGCATTTTTCCACTTTTATTTTTATATTTGTTGCTCTTACGCACCTCAGTTGCTTTAAAGGCTTGCCCGATTTATTCAGCTGATTAATTATGAGTTTGTTCCATATTTCTTTGTTTTTTTTTTTTAATTATTTGATTGAGTTTGGTGCGAAAAAAGTGAATTAAATTTGAACTGTAAAATATTTTCAAATTTTTTATCAAATTTCTACACAAAGAAGTTTTTATTAAATCAAAAATATTTTATTTTTTTTTTTGTGCTCAGAAGAAATATTTTACTTCAACTTAAAATTAGTAGGGAACCCTTTCGTATTTCGAAAACATTACGCGGAAAATTTGTAAACAAACTGTAATAAAACACTTTCACGCATCGCGGTTTAATTTCTATTGCGCCGAACAATATGATGAAAACTCAAATCAAAACTGTGAAACAGTTAACAACAAACATTTATATCCACCCAAACAACAACAAAAGTGCACACTCATGGCGATATGAATTCTTATATTTCTGCATGCCACACCGCGACTGCCACTTTTCGTAGCGAGAAACCATAAAAAAGTTGAGCATAAAAAGCGTTGACTCATCAGTTAGTAATTTGAATGGAATAAGCTGTGCTGCTTCGCCTCGGCAGCAAGAGAAAAGGCAATAGGCAAGAGGCTAGAAAATCAAATTAAAACGGATTAATTCGCCCATATTGTGCGTCCAGCAATGTTGGCCTAGCAAATGAGGCTACAACTACTAATACCAGACAGCAATTACTCATGTATTTATTTACAAACTCCATAGCTTCAGTTGTGTACATACGAGTATAGCAGTCAGTTATTCGGTTCAAGCAACGGCGGAGCAACATCAACGTCTTGCCGTGTCTTAAGTAAGAAAAAGCAATTAAAATTACTAGTTTTTGCTGAGCTGCCAAAAAAAAAGTACAATTCTTCTTGCTCCTTTCGCGTTAGATACATATTTTCTGGGTTTTAAACGCACATCATTCATTTCCTAGTCCACGCACACACACACACACACACGCGCATACGCATACGCAGGCTGTGGCATTTCTTGCGCATATTTCAATTTTTTTATTACTAACAGGCGTCGAAAACTATTGTATACTTTATGAGCGCTCTGGCTGCTGCTACAAATGTACAAACGTACATGTGTATCTGTCGCTAGGAGCGGCGTGCAAAAACGTGCCTCGCGGATAAGGTGTACTCGTGTATGTACATAGACATCAGTATGCAAATACGCTAAAGCTGATTTGTGAAGGTCCACATACATATTTACATATATGACCATCTACTTAAGTACTAGCGATTTATAATGTGGATTACACATCTCCGTACAATAAGCCCAAACTAATTTGTTTTAGAAGAAGCGGCAAAAAGACCAAATCTAGTTTTTGCTGTTATTACTTAATCTATTTAATTCATTAATATATCTTCTTCTACTTTTTTAATTTATACTTAATATAAAATTAAGGCACTATAAGCTATACTTATGACTGAAATTGAGACTTGAACTATTGGAATACCTTCAGTGTTGCTTAGTGATCTTAAATCTATGTATTTATACATAATATATGGATGTAAATTTATATATACTACTGTGATCAAATTGAAAGGTGAATTTTTAATTTATACTTGGCGTGCTTTTCGAATCCGTAAATTGTTTTCATATAATATATGAGGAAGCTGAATTGAAGAAGGTTCTGATGGCCATCACGTCGGAGAATTTTTCCAAGTGCTGTGATGACTGGAAAATTCGTTGGCGTAAATATACTGCAGCGGGAGGGGATTACTTTGAAGAAGATAAAATGGACATAATTCATCTTTCAATTTTATCACAGTAGTATTACGAGATTTATATGCATCAGCTGAACTCTGAAAACGCTGAATATTGGTTTCTTAGATTTTCGATACAAATTTAGGAAAACCTGAAAATGTGCCAGTGTTTAAAAGCGGTTATTTTTAAAGTTATAGCGTGACAATATTTCGTACATAATTTAGTACTTTAGAAAATAAATATACAAAATGAATTTCGAGATATGTGCAGATACAGATAACTGGAATATCGGTTATTTAGTATAGATTGTGAAGGGTGAAGGGTGATCTCCACGATAAACGACGATAATCGTAATGTCCAATATTTGAAAGGCAGCGAGGAGATCTCTATTCATTAACTTACCTACAATCTCAGATCGCTGAATATAACTTGAAAGATTTGTTTAGTCGCTCAACAGGGCTTTAGAAGACCAAAGCAGATCCACCAAACCACTTAAATTGTCATTACGGGGGTTTATTTTCATATTTTTAGCTACTTAACAAAGAGCTTCAACTAAAAAAAAAAATAGGCTTTTAATTGAACTTAGTCTAAAGCAAAATCTCTGAACGATATCTCAATAGCTGAGGGAAACTTTCGCATATACACAGACAGTCAAACGGACTTAGCCAAATGGAGTTCATGCTGGTCATATACATATACTACTTAGAGACTCCGATGCTTCCTTATGGGAGTTATGAACTTCGTTGAAAAGTTAAAATACCCTGTTCAGGTAATCATGATAAATTATAATTAAGATCAGGAAATCAAATCAAACTTACTTAAAATATGCGTTTTAAGTTGTGCTGAGATGCTTCTCTGTGCAATGGCTACGAAAAGAATATGGGGGTAACATGGGTGACCTCGGGTGAAAACAGCCTTTTTTCAAAATTTTTTTCTCATATAAAAAATTAAATATTTTATTAGAATTTTTTATTGTTACAAACATACACTAATAACAAAGGAATTATGAAATTTTTGGAAAAAAAATATATTTAAAACTCGGCCATTGCGACCACATTTCCAGTGACCCCTCGGAAAAAGGATGCACTCGCGTTGGCAGTATAACTCCTTAAAAGATCGTCTAAAGAGACAAAAATACGTGTTTTAGTTAAAACCTTAAAATAGAAACATAAAAAAGAACTGAAAATTTAATTTTTGGCTGACATTTTTACAAAATAATGAAAATTTCAGTGAAAATTTTGTGATTTTTTTTTTCAAAAGCTGGAATCAAAAAAAAATCCTTTATCCAAGTTTTTAAGAATTGTATCTCAAATATCTTTGTCAAATTTTCTAAAGATCGGTTGAGAAGTTCTCGAGAAATCTTGCCAACCAACTTCAAAAACACAGTTTCGAGAAAAACATGTTTAAAGACGGTCCACTTAGCCTAACCTCGAGAGCACAAGTTCTCAAGGTTGTAGCTCGGATCAACCTGAAAATTTAAAACAATATTTTAGAGTTTTTGTATACGAGGTGTGTTCAAAAAGTATCGCGAATTTTGTGTTTTTTCAAAAATTATTTATTTATTCATGAATATGTATTTTGTCCCCTTCAAAGTAATCCCCGTGAGATATTATACACTTGTGCCAACGGTTTTTCCAATCTTCGAAGCACTTCAAAAAATATTTTTTTTTTATCTTCTTCAGAGTCAAGAGAAGCGTAACGTCGTCCTTTCATGGGCCTCTTCAATTTAGGGAACAAGAAAAAGTCACAGGGGGCCAGATCTGGAGAATACGGTGGCTGCGGCATCATTAGTCTGCTGTTTTTGGCCAAAAAATCGCGCACAAGCAACGATGTGTGTTCTTTTAAAGCTCATAAACTTCAAAGACCCTCAGCATGATTACGACCTACATATGTATGTATATATATAAGTATTTGCAACGACAACTGCAAATTGGTCACCCCTCACTTTTATCAACAAATCACCTTTAATGCTCTAAAATAAATTAATTTGCCATGCCTCTAACTAAACGCTTGTAAGCGCAACCGATTTGCAAACGCTCAGCAGCGAGCTATCGCTAGGACCCGGACTTAAACGCCACTCAACAGCGCTCATCTCCATTCTATCGAATCTGCTGCCACTTGTGGCCAGCTGTGACGGCGGTCAGTGCTAAGAAAAAGAATTAATTATGTATTTAAATGTCGGCTGGCAGATCCAAGACAAATCCGCGGCATTAATATTCCATGTCAGATTAAGTGGACGTGCTATGGCAAGGCTTCATACCAGCAAGACTGCAGAAGAGCCAAAGAGTACACACACACATATACATGCAAATATGTGCGTAGGAAATTGACGTTTATGATGGTCTATATTCTTTTTTCTCAATTTTTTT
>JAPZAG010002538.1:0-16314 GCA_027475135.1 Bactrocera correcta | reverse complement strand
CATCAATAGCTAAATGTGTATATACAAGAAAATCGACTTTTTACCTAAATATAAGATTACGGAATTCTTCCAAATGCACTGCCGTTATACCGTTTTGGCTTTATGTAAACTTCAGTAAGATAAAGAAGGTTAGTTAACTTAAATATGTTAAACTAATGATTTGAAGCATTTCGGTATCGATTGCTAAATGTGTATATACAACAAAATCGACTTTATACCTAAATATAAGATTACGGAATTCTTCCAAATCTACTGTCGTTATGCCGCCATGGCTTTATATCAACTTCAATACGTTAAAGAAGTTTAATTAACTTAAATATGTTAAACTAATGATTTGAAGCATTTCGATATCGATAGCTAAATGTGTATATACAAGAAAATCGACTTTATACCTAAATATAAGATTACGGAATTCTTCTAAATGCACTGCCGTTATGCCGCCATGGCCTTAAGCCAACTTCAGTTCGTTAAAGAAGGTTTATTAACTTAAATATGTTAAACCAGTTATTTGAAGCATTTCGACATCGATTGTTTGATGCATATATACCAGAAAATCGACTTTATACCTAAATATAAGACTACGGAATTCTTCTAAATGCACTGCCGTTATACCGTTAAGGCTTTATGTAGACTTCAGTATGCTAAAAAATGTTTATTAACTTAGTATGTTAAACTTATGATTTCAAGCATTTCGATATCGATAGCTAAATGTGTATAAACAAAAAAATCGACTTTATACCTAAATATAAGTTTACGGAATTCTTCTAAATGCACTGCCGTTATGCCGCCATGGCTTTAAGCCAACTTCCGTTCGTTAAAGAAGGTTTATTAACTTAAGTATGTTAAACCAGTTATTTGAAGCATTTCGGTATCGATTGCTTGATACATATATAAAAGAAAATCGGTTTTATACCTAAATATAAGACCACGGAATTCTTCCAAATGTACTGTCGTTATGCCGCCATGGTTTTATATCAACTTCAATACGTTAAAGAAGGTTTATTAACTTAAATATGTTAAACCAGTTATTTGAAGCATTTCGGTATCGATTGCTAAATGTGTATATACAAGAAAATCGACTTTATACCTAAATATAAGACTACGGAATTCTTCCAAATGTACTGTCGTTATGCCGCCATGACTTTATATCAACTTCAATACGTTAAAGAAGGTTAATGACTTAAATATGTTAAACTAATGATTTGAGGCATTTCGTTATCGATTCCTAAATATGTGTATACAAGAAAATCGATTTTGTACCTAAATATAAGATTACGGAATTCTTCTAAATGCACTGCCGTTATGCCGCCATGACTTTATGCCAACTTCCGTTCGTTAAAGAAGGTTTATTAACTTAAGTATGTTAAACCAGTTATTTGAAGCATTTCGGTATCGATTGCTTAATACATATATAAAAGAAAATCGGTTTTATACCTAAATATAAGACCACGGATTTCTTCCAAATGTACTGTCGTTATGCCGCCATGGTTTTATATCAACTTCAATACGTTAAAGAAGGTTAATTAACTTAAATTTGTTAAACTAATGATTTGAAGCATTTCTAAATCGCTTGCTAAATGTGTATGTAAAAGAAAATCGACTTTATACCTAAATATAAGATAACGGAATACTTCTAAATGCACTGCCGTTATGCCGCCATGGCTATATGCCAACTTCAGAACGTTAAAGAAAGTTTATTAACATAAATATGTCAAACTAATGAGTTGAAGCATCTCGATATCGATCGCTAAATGTGTATATACAAGAAAATCGACTTTTTACGTAAATATAAGACTAAGGAATTCTTCCAAATGTACTGTCGTTATGCCGCCATGGCGTTATATCAACTTCAATACGTTAAAGAAGGCTAATTAACTTAAATATGTTAAACTAATGATTTGAAGCATTTCGATATTGATTGCTAAATGCGTATATACAACGAAATCGACTTTATACCTAAATATAAGATTACGGAATTCTTCCAAATGTACTGTCGTTATGACGCCATGGCTTTATATCGACTTCAATACGTTAAAGAAGGTTAATTAACTTAAATATGTTAAACTAATGATTTTGAAGCTTTTCGATATCGATTGCTAGATGCGTATATACAACAAAATCGACTTTATACCGAAATATAAGATTACGGAATTCTTCTAAATGCACTGTTGTTATGCCGCCACGGCTTTATATCACCTTCATTACGTTAAAGAAGGTGAACTAACTTAAATATATTAAACTATTGATTTGAAGCATTTCAATATCGATTGCTAAATGTGTATGTACAACAAAATCGGCTTTATACCTAAATATAAGATAACGGAATTCATATAAATATACTGCCGTTATGCCGTTACGGCTTTATGTAAACTTCAGTAAGATAAAGAAGGTTAATTAACTTAAATATATTAAACTAATGAGTTGAACCATCTCGATATCGATTGCTTATGTATATATACAACAAAATCGACTTTATACCTAAATATAAGATTACGGAGTTCTTCTACATGCACTGCCGTTATGCCGCCATGGCTTTATATCAACTTCAATACGTTAAAGAAGGTTTATTTACTTTAATATGTTAAACTAATGATTTGAAGCATTTCGTTGTCGATTGCTAAATGTGTATGTAAAAGAAAATCGAATTTATACCTAAACATAAGGTTACGGAATTCGGTATCGATTGCTTAATGCATATATAAAAGAAAATCGACTTTATACCTAAATATAAGACCACGGAATTCTTCCAAATGTACTGTCGTTATGCCGCCATGGTTTTATATCAACTTCAATACGTTAAAGAAGGTTAATTAACTTAAATTTGTTATACTAATGATTTGAAGCATTTCTATATCGCTTGCTAAATGTGTATGTAAAAGAAAATCGAATTTATACCTAAACATAAGATTACGGAATTCTTCCAAATGTGCTGTCGTTGTGCCGCAATGTCTTTATGTCACCTTCATTACGTTAAAGAAGGCTAATTAACTTAAATATGTTAAACTAATGATTTGAATCATTTCGTTATCGATTGCTAAATGTGTATTTACGAGAAAATCGAAATTATGCCGCCATGACTTTAAGCCAACTTCCGTTCTTTAAAGAAGGTTTATTAACTTAAGTATGTTAAACCAGTTATTTGAAGCATTTCGGTATCGATTGCTTAATGCATATATAAAAGAAAATCGACTTTATACCTAAATATAAGACCACGGAATTCTTCCAAATGTACTGTCGTTATGCCGCAATGTCATTATGTCACCTTCATTACGTTAAAGAAGGCTAATTAACTTAAATATGTTAAACTAATGATTTGAGGCATTTCGTTATCGATTCCTAAATGTGTGTTTATAAGAAAATCGATTTTGTACCTAAATATAAGATTACGGAATTCTTCTAAATGAACTGCCGTTATGCCGCCATGACTTTAAGCCAACTTCCGTTCGTTAAAGAAGGTTTATTAACTTAAGTATGTCAAACCAGTTATTTGAAGCATTTTGGTATCGATTGCTTAATGCATATATAAAAGAAAATCGACTTTATACCTAAATATAAGACCACGGAATTCTTCCAAATGTACTGTCGTTATGCCGCCATGGTTTTATATCAACTTCAATACGTTAAAGAAGGTTAATTAACTTAAATTTGTTAAACTAATGATTTGAAGCATTTCCATATCGCTTGCTAAATGTGTATGTAAAAGAAACTCGAAATTATACCTAAACATAAGATTACGGAATTCTTCCAAATGTACTGTCGTTATTCCGCAATGTCTTTATGTAACCTTCATTACGTTAAAGAAGGCTAATTAACTTAAATATGTTAAACTAATGATTTGAATCATTTCGTTATCGATTGCTAAATGTGTATATACAAGAAGATCGACTTTATACCTAAATATAAGATTACGGAATTCTTCTAAATGCACTGCCGTTATGCCGCCATGGCTTTACGCCCACATCCGTTAGTTAAAGAAGGTTAATTAACATAAATATGTTAAACCAGTTATTTGAAGCATTTCGATATCGATTGCTAAATGTGTATGTACAACAAAATCGACTTTATACCTAAATATAAGATAACGGAATTCATAAAAATATACTGCCGTTATGGCTTTATGTTAACTTCAGTAAGATAAAGAAGGTTAATTAACTTAAATATGCTAAACCAGTTATTTGAAGCATTTCAATATCGACTGCAAAATGTATATATACAAGAAAATCGACTTTATACCTAAATATAAGATTATGGAATTCTTCTAAATGCACTGTCGTTATGCCGCCATGGCTTTATATCAACTTCAATACGTTAAAGAAGGTTAATTAACTTAACTATGTTAAACTAACGATTTGAAGCATTTCGATATCGATTGCTAAATGTGTAAATACAAGAAAATCGACTTTATACCTAAATATAAGATTACGGAATTCTTCTAAATGCACTGCCGTTATTCCGCCATGGCTTTAAGCCAACTTCCGTTCGTTAAAGAAGGTTTATTAACTTAAATATGTTAAACTTATGATTTGAAGCATTTCGATATCGATTAGTAAATGTGTATATACAAGAAAATCGACTTTATGCATAAATGTAAGACTACGGAATTCTTCCAAATGTATTGTCGTTATGCTGCCATGGCTTTACATCAACTTCAATACGTAAGAGAAGGTTAATTAACTTAAATATGTTAAACTAATGATTTGAAGCATTTCGATATCGATTGCTAAATGCGTATATACAACAAAATCGACTTTATACCTAAATATAAGATTACGGAATTCTTCTAAATGCATTGTCGTTATGCCGCCATGGCTTTACGTTAACTTCAGTCAGATAAAGAAGGTTAATTAACTTAAATATGTTAAACTAATGATTTGAAGCATTTCGATGTCGATTGCTAAATGCGTATGTACAACGAAATCGACTTTATACCTAAATATAAGATAACGGAATTCATATAAATATACTGCCGTTATGCCGTTATGGCTTTATGTAAACTTCATTAAGATAAAGAAGGTTAATTAACTTAAATATGCTAAACCAGTTATTTGAAGCATTTCGATATATATTGCTAAATGTGTAAATACAAGAAAATCGACTTTATACCTAAATATAAGATTACGGA
Organism: Bactrocera correcta; assembly: GCA_027475135.1. Taxonomy (NCBI): domain Eukaryota; kingdom Metazoa; phylum Arthropoda; class Insecta; order Diptera; family Tephritidae; genus Bactrocera; species Bactrocera correcta. Next base: position 11,192 of record JAPZAG010002538.1, on the reverse strand, counting down.
GTTCTTCCAAATGCACTGCCGTTATACCGTTATGGCTTTATGTACACTTCAGTAAGAAAAATAAGGTTAATTAACTTAAATATGTTAAACTAATGAGTTGAGCCATCTCGATATCGATTGCTAATGTGTATATACAACAAAATCGACTTTATAGCTAAATATAAGATTACGGAATTCTTCTAAATGCACTGCCGTTATGCCGCCATGGCTTTAAGCCAACTTCAGATCGTTAAAGAAGGTTTATTAACTTAAATATGTTAAACTTATGATTTGAAGCATTTCGATATCGAATGCTAAATGCGTATGTACAACAAAATCGACTTTATACCTAAATATAAGATTACGGAATTCTTCCAAATGCACTGCCGTTATACCGTTATGGCTTTATATCAACTTCAGTAAGAAAAATAAGGTCAATTATCTTAAATATTTTAAACTAATGATTTCAAGCATCTCGATATCGATTGCTAAATGTGCAAATACAACAAAATCGACATTATACCTAAATATAAGTATACGGAATTCTTCCAAATGCACTGCCGTTATACCGTTATGGCTTTATGTTAACTTCAGTTCGTTAAAGAATGTTTATTAACTTAAATATGTTTAACCAGTTATTTGAAGCATTTCGATATCGATTGCTTAATGCATATATAAAAGAAAATCGACTTTATACCTAAATATAAGACTACGGAATTCTTCCAAATGTACTGTCGCTATGCCGCCATGGCTTTATATCAACTTCAATACGTTAAAGAAGGTTAATTAACTTAAATTTGTTAAACTAATGATTTGAAGCATTTCGATATCGCTTGCTAAATGTGTATGTACAAGAAAATCGAATTTATACCTAAACATAAGATTACGGAATTTTTCCAAATGTACTGTCGTTAGGCCGCCATGTCTTTATGTCACCTTCATTACGTTAAAGAAGGCTAATTAACTTAAATATGTTAAACTAATGATTTGAAGCATTTCGATATCGCTTGCTAAATGTGTATGTACAAGAAAATCGAATTTATACCTAAACATAAGATTACGGAATTCTTCCAAATGTACTGTCGTTATGCCGCCATGTCTTTATGTCACCTTCATTACGTTAAAGAAGGTTAATTAACTTAAATATGTTAAACTAATGATTTGAAGCATTTCGATATCGATTGCTAAATGTGTATGTGCAACAAAATCGACTTTATACCTAAATATAAGATAACGGAATTCATATAAATATACTGCCGTTATGGCTTTATGTAAACATCAGTAAGATAAAGAAGGTTAATTAACTTAAATATGCTAAACCAGTTATTTGAAGCATTTCGAAATCGACTGCTTAATGCATATATACCAGAAAATCGACTTAATACCTGAATATAAGACTACGGAATTCATCTTAATGTACTGTCGTTATGCCGCCATGGCTTTATATCAACTTCAATACGTTAAAGAAGGTTAATTTACTTAAATATGTTAAACTAATGATTTGAAGCATTTCGATATCGAGCGCTGAATGTGTATGTACAACAAAATCGACTTTATACCTAAATATAAGATAACGGAATTCATATAAATATACTGCCGTTATGGCTTTATGTAAACTTCAGTAAGATAAAGAAGGTTAATTAACTTAAATATGCTAAACAAGCTATTTGAAGCATTTCGATATCGATTGCTAAATGTGTAAATACAAGAAAATCGACTTTGTACATAAATATAAAATTATAAAATTACGGAATTCTTCCAAATGCACTGCCGTTATACCGTTAAGGCTTTATGTAGACTTCAGTAAGCTAAAAAGCGTTTATTAACCTAATATGTTAAAGTAATAATATGAAGCATTTCGATATCGATAGCTAAATGTGAATATACAAGAAAATCGACTTTATACCTAAATATAAGATTACGGAATTCTTCTACATGCACTGCCGTTAGGCCGCCATGGCTATATGCCAACTTCAGATCGTTAAAGAAGGTTTATTAACATAAATATGTTAAATGAATGATTTGAAGCATTTCGATATCGATTGCTAAATGTTTATATACAAGAAAATTGACTTTATACCTAAATATAAGACTGCGGAATTCTTCCAAATGTACTGTCGTTATGCCGCCATGGCTTTATATCAACTTTAATACGTTAAAGAAGGTTAATTAACTTAAATATGTTAAACATATGATTTGAATCATTTCGACATCGATTGCTAAATGCGTATATACAACAACAGTCATCGACTGATACTCAACGCGTACGGTTGTGCTTAAAGTGATCTCAGTGTTTCGCAGTCTTTTTTGAGTTATTTTCTCTCCTGTGTTTACAGCAAAGTCAATAACAAATTTTTTTCCATTGGTAAGCCACGTGTGCTTCTACTAATTGTGTATATTTCATAAGCAAAAATGCCCCTTGAGGGGCCCCCTCTCGGGCAAAACAGGTTCGCCCTGTTATCAAGCCCAAAAGCAAAAAGAAAAAAACCTCAATCTATAACTAATGAATTGTTTCCCGCTTTACCACTAATTAAGAAAGAAAACCCAAGATTTTTAGTGGCAAGTGCATCAAACTCAATAAAACCTTTAAACAAGTATTCTTGCTTTGCTGTGCATAAAGCTTTAAAAGCTATTAGTTCAGAAATCATCAATATATCCGAACTAAAAGACGGAAATTTATTAATCTTTGTTAAAAACGATAATATCGCAAACAAGTTTTGTAAAACAACCACTTTACATGGGATATGTAATGTAAAAATTGAGCTGCATAACAACCTGAATTACTCCAAAGGCACAATCTACGCACCATGTCTTAATGATATTTCAGAAAATGAAATTATTGAAAATCTAAAAGCCCAGGGTGTTGTGTCAGTTTACAAATTTCCTAAATATGTGGATGGCAAACAAGTACCTAGCGGAGTAGTTTTACTCACTTTTGATATATATCAATTGCCTGAGAAATTGGAAGTTTCATGGTATACAACTAAAGTACGCCCATACTACCCAAATCCCATGAGGTGTAAAAATTGCCAATTGTTCGGCCACACAGCAAAGCGATGTAATAAAACATCCACCTGCGACTCATGCGCACTCCCCCCTCACTCTCCAGAAGTATGCTCTCGCACTTTGTGCGCAAACTGCTCTGGCAGCCACCCCGCTTCCAGTAAATCTTGCCCAAAGTTTGTTCAATTGAAACAAGTAATAAAGATTAAAACAGACAATAAGTGCTCTATGCGCGAAGCGATCAAAATGCAAAAAATGCAAATACCATCACCTCTTAACGAGACCCCTCTTTCCTTTTCTAATGTTATCAAAAAATCAAACAATACACAACCAAAACAAAACAATAATGAAACCCAAGCAGAACTAATACGTTCGAGCAACAACAACACCGATATTAATATAACGAATGACGAAGCAAAAGAAAACAACGCAAGTCAAACAAACAATTTAAATACTAGTCAAACCACTTTTCCAGTCGATGACTCAACAACAACAACAACTGTCTCAAATTTTATTACCCAACTTACCTCTTCTGATACTCCCGCTTCCATTTTCCCCTCTTATCTTACCTCCCTACAGACTTCCAAATACAAATGAATTATGATTAAAATATTACAATGGAATATAAACGGACTATTTAATAATTACCCTGATTTAAATATTTTAATTAATGAATTTTCTCCTGAAATTGTTGCTTTACAAGAGACGCATCTCCCCGCTAATAAGAAAGCGTATTCTCCTAAAAACTACACAGGTTACTTTTCTAATAGCAGTCAAAACACTTCCTGTAAGCAAGGCATTGCAATTCTCGTTAAAAACTCCATCAACCATAAACTCATCCCGGTCACTTCTGGCATTTCCTGCTTGGCTTTGGAAATAATGTCTATTTCAAAATCAATCAATCAAAATAATGTCAACTTCAAAATCACTATTGTCAATTGCTACATCCCGCCTCATCAGAACTTTACTAATAGGGACCTTAGTAATATCATCAACACTGTTTCTGCCCCAATTGTTTTGTTAGGAGATTTTAATGCTTGGAGCCCGCTGTGGGGTTCTCCTGCTAGTAATAAAAGAGGAGAAATCATCGAGGATATAATACTTTCTCACAACCTGGTCGTCCTTAACGATGGATCACCCACTCACTTCTCCACTCATAAAACGTTTACCCATCCCGACATCACCCTTGCCTCCACACCAATTGCACCCAAACTTTCCTGCTATACACTTCAAGACCTCCATAATAGTGACCATTTTCCGATTATAACCTCCATTTCCATCCCTAATTGGTATAAAGTAAGACCCACATCAAAATTCTTAACGGAGAAGGCAGATTGGGCAAACTTTCATCGTCTTTCTGTTTTATTTTCGGACAACAAACCCCAGGCTAAAAACATAAATGCTGAAGCTTCCGCTATTAAAACAATCATCCGCTCAGCAGCACATTACTCGATACCCCAGTCCAGTACCAAGCATTTCCATGCTAAATTGCCTTATTGGTCAAATCTCCTAACAATTTTAAGGAAAAATAAACAAACATTATGGTCCAAATACAAACATTCCAGAACTGACAATAATTTCATAAGCTATAAAAAAGCGAACGCGGTGTTTAGAAAAGAATTAAAATCTGCCAAACGAAAAGCTTTAGAAACACTCACCGCCAATATCAACCCATTTTCGAGCACAAAAAAAATTTGGTCAGACATCAAAATTCTTACAGGCTCCTCACAACGATCCAGTATACCGTTTATACATTCAGCCCAAGGTCCTATTTATAACCCTCAAGACATTGCTCAGAAGTTTGCGGACACATGGTCAGATAATTCCAACAGTCATAATTTTCATACTGACTTCAACACCTTAAAAAGCCAAACAATCTCTGAAAACTACAATAACCCATTTCCCTCACCCAGAGCCGTCCAAGCAGATGCTCCCATCACATTAAGTGAATTCGATGCAACAATTGCATCGATGACTGGTAAAACTCCAGGATTGGACAAAATTTCCTATCCCATCCTTAAAAATCTCCCTCGATCCCTTAAAATTCGTATAATTTCTCTCTACAATAAAATCCTCAACGAGGGAATATATCCACAGGAGTGGAAGACAGCTTCCATCCTTCCCATCCCCAAGCCCAATAAACCTACTTCTCAAATAGAAAATTATAGACCCATATCCTTACTTCCTTGCATGTCCAAAATTCTGGAGAAAATAATATCTGTAAGAGTTATGTGGTTTGCCAAAGCAAACTCTTTTATAAAACCCCAACAATTTGGGTTCCAAAAAGGTTTAGGAGTAACTGACGCTCTGTTATTTTTCGAACACTATGCCTCTACGGCTTTGTCAAACCGAAATCACGTTTCTGTGCTAAGTTTAGACTTTGAAAAAGCATTTGACAGGATTGGACCTCACATGGTACTCAGGGAACTTAAAAAATGGAATGTTGGCGAAAAACTATATAACATAATAAAATCGTTTTTGAACCACCGCAAATTTTTTGTTATTGCCAATAAGCATAAATCCGGCCTACACGATCTGTTTAATGGTATTCCACAGGGATCACCTCTTTCTGTTGCGTTATTTACCATTGCGTTCAATGAAATAAGTACAATTATAAGTTCTAGTGGAGATGTCAAACACTGCATCTATGCCGATGATGTTTTAATATTCTCTCAAACTCATGATCTAAACCAAATTAAACACATATTCTTAAATATATTGAATAAAATAAGTAATTGGTCAAAAATTTCAGGCGCTAATATATCGCCTAGCAAATGTAAAACTTTTCACATATGTCGGAAACATAAGTGCTCCTTTCCTAAGATATCCTTTTCAAACGTTGATCTCCCACATACTAATAAATTAAGAATCTTAGGACTTATATTCGACAACAAATTAACTTTCAAAGAGCATTGTAAATATGTTAGAGTAAGTCTTTTTTCTAGACTGAATATAATTAAATTCTTATCTTCTAAATACTGCTTAGTACATACAAATACTCTTGTCAATATAACAAAAGCTTTAATATTATCTAAAATCGACTTCGGACTTTGTATTTACGGACATTGCGCTAATACACACATTAAGCTCTTGAACGCACCCTACCACGCAGCAGTCAGAAGAAGCATTCGCGCCTTCCCAACGTCACCAATTAAGGCAATTCTATCTGAAGCTGGATTACCACATATAAACTACCGGACCATGCGTAACACCATGATGCTTATACCGAGGCTACTTCACTGCAGAAATGAATTAATTTTTTCGCAAATCAATCGTTCTATACGAAATCTTAAGACTAGTCGTAAGCCGTCTACTATTATGCGTTGCTTAAGTCTAGCTCAACAGCTGAACATCGTAACCACTCCATCACTTCTTAAAACCTCAGAGTATCCTCCAAGTGCGCTTCCAAATTCATCACTCATCAACATCCTACTTAAGTATCCAAAATATTCTACCAGCAGTAATGAATACAAACAAATGTTTAATGCGGTATTAGAGTCCTTAAATGATGATTGGAACTTGTATTATACGGACGGATCCAAGTCAGACACCAGCACAACGTTTGCTGTGACAAACCAGCTAGGTGTTACTATTATGGTCGGTTCCTTGCCATCTTACTGCTCGGTATTTACTGCCGAAGCAGCCGCAATATTTGAGGCAGTACAATTTGCTTCCCGAATGGGAAATAAATGCATTATATGTACCGACAGTAGATCTGCAATTGAAGCTATATTTAATACCAATAATGCATCGTTAATATCCAATATTCGTAGCATGCTATTGCAAAGCAATAACTGTATAAAAATAATGTGGGTGCCTAGCCATATCGGAATTCATGGCAACGAAATTGCCGATAAAAAAGCTAAAGAAGCTTCCAAACAACCACTTCACTTCTTTGACTATTTCACCGATAAAGATATACGCAGACTTGTTGAAACATACGTAAATGAAATCCAAGTAAGAGAATGGAGTGATCACGATCACCACTACAAAAAATTTAATCCTGCGGGAACAAAGCCTTTATACCCAGGAAAAGCGACTTGTAAAAATATAAGGACATTTATAAGACTTCGAATAGGACACACAACTGCTACACATGCTCACATCTTAAATGGCGTAAATAAACCAAATTGCGTGTTCTGCGGATCAAACGATGTCACAGTTATACACCTCCTCGATACCTGCCCGGCACTTCAACAAATCAGAGCTAATGTTTTCTCTAACAAAAAACCTTCTTCATATCTAGAACGGACTGATGACAGTAACATAGAAATTATATCTAAATATATTTCGCTTTGCAAATTAAATATTTAGTTTAGTTACATATGTATGTACATGTACCAATTTACTTTTGCTTTGAAATTTATCTTTTTATTGTATCTAAATTCACGTTACATATATAAATCGATCTCAAATGTGAATATAATAGACTAAGATTTTAATATATAAGCTGAAGGCCCTGGCAGCCAGTGCTTTATATCTATAAGTGGAACGATTATTTATAATTACTTCTCTTTTAAATAAAATAAAAAAAATAAAAAATATATACAACAAAATCGACTTTATACCTAAATATAAGATTACGGAATTCTTCTAAATGCACTGCCGTTATTCCGCCATGGCTTTAAGCCAACTTCCGTTCGTTAAAGAAGGTTTATTAACTTAAATATGTTAAACTTATGATTTGAAGCATTTCGATATCGATTAATAAATGTGTATATACAAGAAAATCGACTTTATGCATAAATGTAAGACTGCGGAATTCTTCCAAATGTATTGTCGTTATGCTGCCATGGCTTTACATCAACTTCAATACGTAAAAGAAGGTTAATTAACTTAAATATGTTAAACTAATGATTTGAAGCATTTCGATATCGATTGCTAAATGCGTATATACAACCAAATCGACTTTATACCTAAATATAAGATTACGGAATTCTTCTAAATGCATTGTCGTTATGCCGCCATGGCTTTACGTTAACTTCAGTCAGATAAAGAAGGTTAATTAACTTAAATATGTTAAACTAATGATTTGAAGCATTTCGATATCGATTGCTAAATGCGTATGTACAACGAAATCGACTTTATACCTAAATATAAGATAACGGAATTCATATAAATATACTGCCGTTATGCCATTATGGCTTTATGTAAACTTCATTAAGATAAAGACGGTTAATTAACTTAAATATGCTTAACCAGTTATTTGAAGCATTTCGATATATATTGTTAAATGTGTAAATACAAGAAAATCGACTTTATACCTAAATATAAGATTACGGAGTTCTTCCAAATGCACTGCCGTTATACCGTTATGACTTTATGTACACTTCAGTAAGAAAAATAAGGTTAATTAACTTAAATATGTTAAACTAATGAGTTGAACCATCTCGATATCGATTGCTAATGTGTATATACAACAAAATCGACTTTTAGCTAAATATAAGATTACGGAATTCTTCTAAATGCACTGCCGTTATGCCGCCATGGCTTTAAGCCAACTTCAGATCGTTAAAGAAGGTTTATTAACTTAAATATGTTAAACTTATGATTTGAAGCATTTCGATATCGATTGCTAAATGCGTATGTACAACAAAATCGACTTTATACCTAAATATAAGATTACGGAATTCTTCCAAATGCACTGCCGTTATACCGTTATGGCTTTATATCAACTTCAGTAAGAAAAATAAGGTCAATTAACTTAAATATTATAAACTAATGATTTCAAGCATCTCGATATCGATTTCTAAATGTGCAAATACAACAAAATCGACATTATACCTAAATATAAGTATACAGAATTCTTCCAAATGCACTGCCGTTATACCGTTATGGCTTTATGTTAACTTCAGTTCGTTAAAGAATGTTTATTAACTTAAATATGTTTAACCAGTTATTTGAAGCATTTCGATATTGATTGCTTAATGCATATATAAAAGAAAATCGACTTTATACCTAAATATAAGACTACGGAATTCTTCCAAATGTACTGTCGCTATGCCGCCATGGCTTTATATCAACTTCAATACGTTAAAGAAGGTTAATTAACTTAAATTTGTTAAACTAATGATTTGAAGCATTTCGATATCGCTTGCTAAATGTGTATGTACAAGAAAATCGAATTTATACCTAAACATAACATTACGGAATTCTTCCAGATGTACTGTCGTTATGCCGCCATGTCTTTATGTCACCTTCATTACGTTAAAGAAGGTTAATTAACTTAAATATGTTAAACTAATGATTTGAAGCATTTCGATATCGATTGCTAAATGTGTATGTGCAACAAAATCGACTTTATACCTAAATATAAGATAACGGAATTCATATAAATATACTGCCGTTATGGCTTTATGTAAACATCAGTAAGATAAAGAAGGTTAATTAACTTAAATATGCTAAACCAGTTATTTGAAGCATTTCGAAATCGACTGCTTAATGCATATATACCAGAAAATCGACTTAATACCTGAATATAAGACTACGGAATTCATCTTAATGTACTGTCGTTATGCCGCCATGGCTTTATATCAACTTCAATACGTTAAAGAAGGTTAATTTACTTAAATATGTTAAACTAATGATTTGAAGCATTTCGATATCGAGCGCTGAATGTGTATGTACAACAAAATCGACTTTATACCTAAATATAAGATAACGGAATTCATATAAATATACTGCCGTTATGGCTTTATGTAAACTTCAGTAAGATAAAGAAGGTTAATTAACTTAAATATGCTAAACAAGCTATTTGAAGCATTTCGATATCGATTGCTAAATGTGTAAATACAAGAAAATCGACTTTGTACATAAATATAAAATTATAAAATTACGGAATTCTTCCAAATGCACTGCCGTTATACCGTTAAGGCTTTATGTAGACTTCAGTAAGCTAAAAAGCGTTTATTAACCTAATATGTTAAAGTAATAATATGAAGCATTTCGATATCGATAGCTAAATGTGAATATACAAGAAAATCGACTTTATACCTAAATATAAGATTACGGAATTCTTCTACATGCACTGCCGTTATGCCGCCATGGCTATATGCCAACTTCAGATCGTTAAAGAAGGTTTATTAACATAAATATGTTAAACGAATGATTTGAAGCCTTTCGATATCGATAGCTAAATGTGTATATACAAGAAAATCGACTTTATACCTAAATATAAGATTACGGAATTCTTCTACATGCACTGCCGTTAGGCCGCCATGGCTATATGCCAACTTCAGATCGTTAAAGAAGGTTTATTAACTTCAATATGTTAAATGAATGATTTGAAGCATTTCGATATCGATTGCTAAATGTTTATATACAAGAAAATTGACTTTATACCTAAATATAAGACTGCGGAATTCTTCCAAATGTACTGTCGTTATGCCACCATGGCTTTATATCACCTTCATTACGGTAAAGAAGGTTAACTAACTTAAATATGTTAAACTAATGATTTGAAGCATTTCGATATCGATTGCTAAATGTGTATGTACAACAAAATCGACTTTATACCTAAATATAAGATAACGGAATTCATATAAATATACTGCCGTTATGTCGTTATTGCTTTATGTAAACTTCAGTAAGATAAAAAAGGTTAATTAACTGAAATATGCTAAACCAGTTATTTGATGCATTTCGATATCGATTGCTAAATGTTTAAATACAAGAAAATCGACTTTATACCTAAATATAAAATTATAACATTACGGAATTCTTCTAAATGCACTGCCGTTATACCGTTAAGGCTTTATGTAGACTTCTGTAATCTAAAAAGCGTTAATTTACTTTATAGGTTAAACTAATGATTTGAAGCATTTCGATATCGATAGCTAAATGTGTATATACAAGAAAATCGACTTTATACCTAAATATAAGATAACGGAATTCTTCTTAATGCACTGCCGTTATGCCGCCATGGCTGTATGCAACTTCAGATCGTTAAAGAATGTTTACTAACATAAATATGTTAAACTAATGAGCTGAAGCTTCTCGATATCGATCGCTAAATGTGTATATACAAGAAAAACGACTTTTTACATAAATATAAGACTACGGAATATTTCCAAATGTACTGTCGTTATGCCGCCATGGCTTTAAATCAACTTCAATACGTTAAAGAAGGTTAATTAACTTAAATATGTTAAACTAATGATTTGAAGCATTTCGATATCGATAGCTAAATGTGTATATACAAGAAAATCGAC